>JAATLQ010015458.1:66430-101612 GCA_013421005.1 Heliconius erato x Heliconius himera | reverse complement strand
GCAAAACCGACTGGTTGTGGGTTCGATCCCCACTCGAGGAGATGAAATATTTACTTAAATTTATATTTCCATTTCTTCGCTCTGGTGTCGAGGTTAAGCGCGGCGTTGAGTTCTGCCACTCAACACGCAATGCCTCCAGAATTCGGCAGAAAGTGGGGAACGGAGTGTCTTAACACTAGGTTCCCTCTGCCTACCCTGCTGTGTGCGGGATACAGCGTGAAGCTAATTTAATTTATATTTCAATTTCTTCGCTCTGGTGTCGAGGTTAAGCGCGGCATTGAGTTCTGCCACTCAACACGCAATGCCTCCAGATTTCTGCAGAAAGTGGGGAACGGAATGTCTTAACACTAGGTTCCCTCTGCAGCGTGAAGCTGATTTTTTTAATAATAATACAATTAATATAATATAATATTTGATATAATAAAACAATTTGAAAATATGGATAATAGGATGAGAGCGGTTTGTAATGTAACCGTGAATTTTCACCAACATGTATATTTTGTGTTATGTCATTGTATATATCTGTGAACTAACTTTGAATTCAGAATAATCTGGTGCCAATCCCAGAATTATTACAAATAAAAAAATAAAAAGATCAGATCAAAGTTAAAGTCAAAGCTATGTATTACAGGTCATTCATTAAAAAAAACGCAGCTGTCGTGATGCATATGTTGGTTGTATGTTCAAATTTGATTCGAGGAAATGTCTTTAAAATGAAGTCTTTCCTTGTACAGATTAGACGAAAAATGTATAAACCGAATAGGCAATGATAAATCTATCTAATCTATTTACTTTTTTATTTATGAAATGAATCATAAATAATTGCTTACATGTGTAAGCAAAACGTTTTAATTATTGTTGTTCATGAACAAGCAAACCATAAATATGATATATCTAAACAACAAAAGTCTATAATTGTTAATATAATATTATATTTACAATAATAATTGTTAAACATAATGTTATTAATTATTATTTCTCAAATTATCCTTCTATCGTGAATTCTTCGTATATATTCTGTTTAACTTCCTCATAGGTTGGAAGCCCCAGTAACGTTTTCGATGGAAATAAAACCGATATGTTTATATACGAAAGATGATAACCCTACAAAGCCGTTAATTATTACGGGATGGGGTAAAACCAGCAATACACGTAAGTAGAATGTTTTCCTATTTAGGAATTTACGTCATTTGCCATCGTGGCGTAGTGGTACGGCGTCTGAATGTGAACGCGATAATTTTGAGTTCAATTTCCATTTGGAGGAATGACTTTTTTTTCATTCAGGTGGAGAGCTGGGTGCCTTGACACTCGAATTGATAAAATTTTACGAATTTTAATAGTAAACAAGTAAATTTATCAATATGTCTGTCTGTGCAATATGGTTTCGATTCCTATTCAGACAATTTAATATTTTCATTTCCTCGCACTGATAAAATCTCTCGAAAATTCCGCATTCCGTGAGGAAAGGAATGTGTAAGGTTAGAGATACAGCATGATGTAAAAAAAATGACGTTCTCCAAGACTACCTCTACTTGTTGGTCTTGTGTCCATAACAAAAAAGCATAATAATAATATTTGTTGGCGCAGGCGACGTGAAAAGTACGCTGCTGCTGAAGGCGAACGTGTCGGTGGTGGCGCGCCGCAAGTGCAGCGAGTCCTACACCAACTGGCGCAAGCTGCCCGACGGCATCGCCGACACGCAGATCTGCGCCGGCGACCCGCTCGGCCTGCGCGACACCTGCCAGGGCGACTCGGGCGGGCCGCTGCAGGGGCTGACGGCGGCCGACAGCTTCTACCGGCTGGTGGGCGTGACGTCGTTCGGGCGCGGCTGCGGCACGCCCGTGCCCGGCGTCTACACGCGCATCGCGCGCTACCTCGACTGGCTCGAGGCCGCCGTGTGGCCCAACAGCGCTTGATTGTATCATACACAAACAAGAACAACACATATTGCAATTTTATTATTTTATACTTTGAAATATTACTTTTATATACTATTTTTTTTATAATAGATTTTTACCTCTTATTATATTATGTGATGATTTATGATGATCAATACTTATGACATTTTGGATATTGCCAAGCTCTCTATTAGATGCTGTGATTAAATAATACTCGATTATATACTTTTTGTTGTGTTATTATTTTTATATTTGCAGAAATAACAATATTTCTGTAGTACCAAATTCATTTATCTTCCCGATAAAAAATAAGTATTGTGTGTATTAATGAATGGTATTTGTATACTTCTTTTGTAGAATAGGCAAATAATTCCCTAGAGAACTGTCATTTTCAATAACTTGTATCGTAAAATTTAAACCTACTAAAATACTAACAAGAAAAATGAAGGAGAAATTCGAAACGCTGCTATGGGAGGCCCATAGAACTTAAGAAATTAGGCTTAGCGGTTTTAGAGGAAGCTTGATCTGTTTTATTTTTAAAAATGCTTAGTTGCTGTTTATATTTATATTTCTGTAATAAATAGTTAGCGACAAAATAAAACAAAATGAAAAAGGCTTTATATTTTTGACCCTGAAGCATTTATAAAATAGGAAAAGATGTTTGACAGGGCTGTAAGATATTTTGGGAGACTGTCCCGATCCAATACGAGCGGACCCATGTTGTAAAGTCTGTTTATGGGATCACTCGCCATGTCAGCTTGGTTGTTCAATTTGTATTTAGATAGCTGTATCTAAGAAGCGATAAAGTGACATGGCGAGTGAAACTTTCCCTCTCAAAGAAAGTCTCTCCTCAAAGAAGGACCAGAGCCTGTTCTTGCATTTGAAAGAAATGAAGAAAAGACGCACCGGCGTATTGCTGCTGATGAGACCGTGAAACGTCAGAATAGCGGTGCCTTAGATGCGTTGATGAGACCGTGAAACGTCAGAATAGTTGCACGTTTGGTAGCCAAATCGATACGCCAAGGTATAAACTGGCTCAACATGTCAGGGATTCTTACCATTTTATTTGTGGGATGAAAGATCTTAAGCAAACTAACAAAGAAATCATGGTCAGTTTTACGTCCAGTCGCTGTTCATCAGTATACACAACAATAGATAAAAGGAAGAAATTTATTAAAAACTGAAACTTCATCAATAATCAAAATAAAATACAATTTCAAAGATTTGATTTTTATAAATTTCCTTTAAGCAAGGAAGACTGAAAAGTACCAAAAATAAATGTTAGATTATATTATTATTGCTAATTATGTTAGGGACTTTAAGAAAATTTGTTTTATTTTATTAGGTGGGAGTTGAAAGCTTACGTTGCTTTTTTAATTTTTTTCTTATATCAAAAGTTTAAGTGAAATATGAAAATGGTTTATTTTTTTCAAAGTTAAAGATTTTTTTTTCGTTTTTTTTTACAAACCTTACAATGTGGTTCCTATAAACTTTGTTGTAAGACTTTTAAAAAATAATAGTGCAACTAAACTACAATTTTCTTTAATAGTGCTTTAAAACTATAACGAAATAGATTTTATTTTGTTTTTAAGATGTTTCAAATTGTATTAAATAAAAGTTGATTTACGAAAATCTAAATTACATTTTATTATATTGAATAACTTAGAAAACATACTCCGTTTAAACTTCCGGATTGTGGTCTCCGAAATCCGAGGTTTTAGGTTTCCCCAGGTGTACCCTATTAGTCAAAGTTACCGATTTGATGAGGGTAACTTTGACAGACTACAAAATAAAAATTTTCTTCTATACTGAAGTATTTTAAAAGGTTTATGTGAATGTCTATGGGTGAAAAGTATTATGAGAGTTCCAATAAAACAAAAACACTCTTGCAATGTGTATTAAATTTTAAGATGGTACCTTTCACACCAAGCTAAAATTAATAAATCCATTCTCTGGTATAAAGGCCTATTTCAATATGACTTTGGAGCAAAAACGTCATGTTTTTAAATAAACTTCTTCCACACAAAATAGTGTAAAATATCGGTCGTATCTGTCAACGGTACCAAGATTGACTTTATACTAACCGATATAAAAGTAACACCATGAGAGTGTTACGTATATATCGGCCTTTATATTTTTCCTTTTGAGGACAGTCGTGGCGCAGGGGCAAAAAGTGTTACTGTAAAATTGACTGATTGTGGGTTCGATCCCCACTCGAGGAGGTGAATTATTATTTATTTAAATGTATATTTCTAATTCTTCGCTTTGGTATCAGGGCAAAGCGCGGCGTTGAGTTCCGCCACTCATCACGCAATGCTTCCAGAATTCGGCGAAAAGTGGGGAACGGAGCGTCATAAGCTAAATTAATATATCAAGTAACGTATCATTTAACAAAGAACGACATTACATACGGGATTTGGGCCTCGCCACAGTCGATGGAAAAAGACAAAAATATTAAATACTTAAGTACCTACAACTTTAAACATGCACAATTTTGTAATCCCAAATTAATCTATATGCAAACTATCTTTACTAAGCAAAAGTAATTACATTAGTAGTAGTACATTAAAAATAATAAAATCTTGTATCATTTGATACAAGATTATATGGAAAAAAATGTATTTTTAAAAGTCATAATTTTATTTAAGAGTAGAAATAAATCCATAATCTTCATACAAAAATTTAAACAAAAACAAGACAAATGCATAAAACAGCAATTACTTGTCTTTCTGACATATATTTTCGACATTATCTAAAAAGTTCAATGATATATTAAGAACATATCATTTGTGAGCCAACACATAATGACAGAAGTAAAACTCGAATATGGAATATCATAGTTTATCTCATTCTTAATCATGTGTAGTTTAAATTATTAACATTTTATTAACATCATTTTCAGATAAAGGAGTTCTACCAGCAGAATGTAAGCAAACGGCTGACCTTATATCATTTTTAGACAATGTTTTTGACTACATAAATGACAACATTTTAATGCGAAACCATTGCTTGGTCCAGCCACACCCAAGTCTGTGCACAATAATATATGGACAGAGGCAAAAATTATATTTAATTCAATGAAATATTTGTCAAGCAGAGGAAAAGTATAATCTGTTCCCACTGTGTCAAATTGGGTGTGGACCCTGAATAGAATTCAAACATTATTAAAAAAATTGGTGGTTGCAACACCTAAATCAAGATCCCCATGAAAATTTTTTTAGTGCAGTAAGAAGTCAGAGGTGTCACAACAACAACTATACTTGTGATCAGTTTGAGTCAACATTTGCAACACTTTTAATAAATAATTTAAACAGTGTTCACATCCTAGGAGAAAACTGAAAATTACCATTGCAAGTCATTACATGATCTCATCATTGGTCGAAGACATAGTTTCTCTATTGTCATCAATGACAATAGAGAAACTATGTCTTCGACCTGCACATTTGATTTTAAATCTATATTTAATTATGCAATGACACCTTTGGAGGTGAAAGAAACCGATACTCGTATTATAGCACCTCTGTAGTATATGTGTGGATGTTTAAAAAAACAACTAACATTTTTAAATCATGCAGTTAATATATGAGTAATTTATATTCCAAAGATGAAATCGAATATATACAATATAGAGAATATGCAGGTCGATGGTGGGTTTGCACTCCCAGCAAAGAATTTATTTAATTAATTTCAAATATCCAAGATGTGTTTAATCAAATAGTTAAACAAAATTTAGAAAAAAGAAAATTAAAAGAAATAATCAAAACTACAATATTTATATTAATTGATTTTCATTGTATTTAATGTGTTTTATATAAAATAAATTAGTTGATTATATATATTGTGATTTGTTGTTTGATGTATAACTATTGTAAAAATATCAGTAGGATATTGGTTGGGAGAAAGCAAATTGATGATGATAGTGATAAATTCCAAACGAATGCAAAGAAATTCAATAAATGTTGTAATAGACACCTAGTCTGATTTAAGACATTTATACGTCTCGGAAACCGTAAAATTTCAGTGCATACTAAGGTAAGTGTCCATGGTTTCGGCAGTTTAAGGCTCTTACAACTTCAAACTATTTTAAATATATTATTAAAGGTTATATGAATTTGCAAATTTTTGTGTGATCAAAGTGGGTCTTTTGGCAGTAATTTAATGTGTGAATTATGTGTTTTAACTTAAGTTTAATTTTTATATTAATTTATTTGTGGACCTCTTGTTTGAACCCTAGTTCGTGATAAAATTTAGCTCTGTTTCTAAGTTCGTGAAATTGTGGCCCCTGATTCGGGATAAAATTTTTACACCGCAAGTAAGGTTAATTTATAACAAAAAAACAAATATTTCAAGAACTTAATTATAAAAAAAATATAATTAAAAATATTAAGATTAGATCAGTTTACGACGGCATTAAAATTTTATAATTTACAAACTAAAAATTAAAACTAAATTCAAGTTTCATTAATTGAAGCTGTGCTAGTTTGTTTTCCCTTTGATTAATTACACCATAAAATTAAGAACTTGCTTATGTAATAAACGTAATACTTCAACAAAGTATAAAACTATACAACAATAACATTAATAAAATGATAATTTAATTATTTCAAATCTGAATGATTTGACGGCATTTTTTTTTAATCTAAAAAATTAAGCCACTTATAGTCCTATGACTAGGATACGCCAAAAATTTTAGATGTAAAGACTATTCTTTACGTCAAAGTTTTTGGCGTATCTTCAGACACTTGCTCTCATATTTTACAACCAGTCGCCAGTTTTTAAAGGAATCTCCTCAGCAGGCATGTTCTTATTCATATTTTCCGTAATGTATTCATCTTCTAACGCTGAGGCGCTAGAACAGTAGCTTGTATAGTTCTTGTATGGCATTTTGTACTTTGCATATTAATGAAAAAAAAAATCTTTACTTAGATCACAAGATAGGTAACCAAAGTAACTAATATTAATGAATACAAGGGAGTCAATGTGTGATTTTATGTATCACGAATTTAGGGAAAATAATGAAATGCAGAGGATCTTATTTCGTGTTAGTGATTTTGGGAATTTCCGTAATCCAATTTTTTCGGTTATTTTTAAATTATGTAAAGCAACTATTAATTATCCTGTATATTATAAAAAATACACAAATATAAATAAAAAAAGCTGATTAAAAAATAAAATTCCATTGGTAGTACCTATACGAATTTAGCTTAAAAATATGAATTCGGGCTATCTTTATAATAGTATTATAGGAATTTAAATGAACAAAATATACACCGAACTTCGATCACAAGAAACTTAAACAATTAAATTAACTGTTTTTAAACTTTAAATTTAAATTATGTAAATTATTATATAAATATAAATTTAATAAAAAGTATCTAAGATTTCCCTAATTCGGTAATAACACGAACTAGAGGACACACGTTAAATAAAATGACTGCTATTTCGTGAGTCGATTTATTGCAATTTTGAAAGAATTTTATGCTTCCTTCTACTTTTTTTTTCAATTAAATATTTAATTATAGAATACAGAACAGGTTATATTTAAAGTTTTATTTGAATAACTTACCTTTGTCTTTCTACGACCTTAAGAAACTCTTACGCTACTCTTACGGCGGCAAGGAACTCAGGCACGTTACACTGCAGTTTGTAGTCAATTCTGCCTTTCAAACGTCGCTATACGCTCAATATTGTCATTAAAATATTATTACTTATATTTTTAGACAGTTGAAATTATAAAGATTTTTTACAAATATATACTTTACGTAAATAATACTTAAATTGCTTATTTTTTCTGCCGGAAGCAAAACTAACGAAAAGACGTACTAGCACGAAGTTACCGTCACTTACCTTATATGGGGTTAAAATAATTGGAAATTACCTACTCTATTACCTGTATCAGTTTGTCTATCTATCTATTAATCATGCTGTATATATTTTGAATCGTAATTATTTAAAATAATTTTATTGAATAAAATGTAAAAAAATTATTTACATACTGTGATGTATGCGACGGTCAAATATCAATTTGCCTACGAATAATATTATATTACCCCAAAATCTATTATATAAATGTGTGATTCAATAAAATCAATAAATTGGAGATGTATTTTATTTTCGTATACTGTTTCTACATCTATATATGTGCAACAAAATATGTACGTAAAAGTATATATATATACGACGGTATATATAGTAGCATACATAGTTATATATATATACATATATGTATATAACTTTTTTATATAGTTGATACTAAGACGTATAGATGGCGTTGATCCATGTTACCACTTTTGATGCCGAAGTTTGGTCTCTATTATAGTATATAGAATGTACTCTGTGGTTCAATGTGATATTATCTATTGATCGTTTCAAATTATCTGTCTCTTTTATTTTAAAAGGGAACAAATTATAGATAAGTAACAAAACATCATATTATTAATATATAATATATATTATCTTATCTACAATTACAAGAAACAGTACTTAATTTGCAAAGGTTTTTTATCTTAATTACGTACTTATATATATTTATTTTATTACTAATAGTATATTAATTACTGAATAAGTTATACTTAAAACAACTGTCTCTACATATTCAACTCAGTTATAATAATAAAAAAATAATACAATCACTATCATATTTAATCTTAGAATATAATAAAAATACAATTCCATAAGAATAGTTTTTTTTTCTATTATTTTGTACGTTTACCTCATTCTTTGTATTTCAATTTAAAATTTTATTAATATAAGTTTATATATAAAAATCGTATTTTTTTAACCCTCCAACTGCAGCCCTCGTAACTCATTTCATTCACATTCATTTTATAAAAAATAAATATGATGGATATTAAGATGCGGGTCAATAGATACAGGTACTTTTTGTCGATTTATTAAGCCGTATCTTGTTTTCGATATTAATTAATTTTTCATCATCTCTAAAATGTGTCACTCGAATGTAAACAAATTTTACTGATTGAATGTGGAAAAGCATTCCCTGCTTTGTGCACTATTGTAGATCCTGGGCAAAGAACACAGGTATAATTATGCAAAGTATAATATATATTAAGGAAGATATCTTAATGTCGACTTGTGAATCTGAAGAATAAACCGTCAAAGGCGATTTAATTCTTCAACTAGGTACATTACAAACAACTTGCAGTTTGCCTACAGCGGTGGCGTATTAACTCAATGTCATTGTCAGTCGAAGGATGCAAAGCAAACCACATTCAATGAAATCATTTTGTTATTAAATGCTGCAGAGTAAAAGAAAGTAAAAAAAAAATAGATGCCAGTCGTGACGCAGGGGCACAAAGCGTGACTGTAAACGAACCTGAGTTGTTGTTGTGAGTTCAATCCCAAACCGAGTACATGAAATATTTATTTACATTTATATTTTTATTTTTTCGCTCTGTCTGTCGAGGCAAAACGTGGCGTGGTCTCCACGCAATGCCTCCAGAGTTCGGCGGAACATGGGGAACGGTGTGCCTTAACACTAGGTTTCCTAACTCTGCTGTGTGTGGGATACAGCGTAAAACTGATTTAGTTTGATTATTTAAAAAAAAACATGTATGTTGAGTATATTATTACATACACAATATGCACCGTTTATTATATTTTTTGTATTGAAAAAAATAAAAAGTATTAAATATATTGTTTCGTTACGGTTTATTGAGTAATTAAACCGTAATGTTATTATATATTGCCTATAGCACTCCTGAGTATTTCATTCTTTCATTCAAAATAAAAAAAAACAAACAAACAAACTTTTCCGCTCTACCATATTAGTATAGATAAAGAAGAAGGCGCCTCGCGAGAGTGTATATCAAACGGTAGACTTAGCAGCCAGCTGAATAACTCGAGAGTATGGATGCCTAGCTTCCACTTGCCAAGCCTCGTGCTGAGAGCCTTTTAGAGGTGCCTCACCTAATGTCTGTGTTTCTAAAATGAATATTAATTTGCCTGATTTCAATTACTTATGAAGAACCTATATAAAATTATTTAAGTTGTTTAAGCAAAAAGTTCTAAATGTTTTTCCTAAAATAATTTCAATTTTACAGGAAATATCATACAATATATGAACAATAGTCTTATGATATAAATTTTATCTAACTAAATGTATAACATTGGCAGTCCTATTAATATAATTTAAATAATCTAATCTGCTATAGAATTCAATATCATCTCGGGTCTCCCCCGTGGTCTTTGAATAATGTTACCAGATCCGTAGTTTATTTTTTTACATTAAATTCGGGAATTCAATTTTAATATCTGTATAATCAGACCTTAAGTAATATTTGGTTATCCACAATTCTATTGTATAGTATTTATATCCTATCGTACAATTCTATTGTATAGTATTTATATCCTAAAATACTAATCAGTTTAGATAGTGCTATCATACAGCTATGTTGTGTCTAATTTCAAGCAAGGATCAATGATAAGAAAAATATTATTTTATTAGAAAACATGATATAACACAGTCAAGGGTAATTTTTATTTAAGTTTTTTGCAATTTTCAATTTCCGTGGTTGGGAATATAATGTTCCTTGGGAAATATGAACAACAATATAGGCAACACACAGTTACAATAATGCTATCGTTTGCTGAGTCGTTGTTCATAATTTATTGTAAGCTCATACTCTACTTATATTACAAGCCTTTGATAGAAAAGAAGAAGTAAGTTCGTATATTTCAAAGACACATCCTGTCGGTGGAAGGTGGAATACGTGGTAAATAGTAATAGTTTTATTGCGTAAGTACTTATATTATTTCCTATTATAACTATTACTAGCGGTTTCGCCCGCTTACCACCTACATTACTATTATTCTGCATTTAAGAACAAATTGATTAATTACTACTTACTAGTGCATACCTCGAAGTTTCCGTGGATTACCCAATTATTTAATAATCTGAAATGCTTACGTACTTCTATATTATATTTGTAATACATACATTTGTCAAATTAAAAGATGAGATAATATGTTGCTCCTTGATTATTAAGCTTCATATTGGTTCTGACATTTCCGACATAAGTTGAATTAGCTTCTGGCCCAGAAGTTCTGGGTGGATCCATTAAAAAAAAATAACTCTAATATTCAAAGATAAAGAAAATATAAACTAGCTTCTTAAATTTAAATTTTATATCTTGGGGCCGGTCGTGGCGTAGGGTCACGAACTGTGACTGTAAAGTCAACTGGTTGTGGGTCCGACCCCACTCGAGGAAATAAAATATTTATTTACATTTATATTTTAATTTCTTCGCTCTGATGTCGAGGCAAAGTGCGACGTTGATTATCGCCACTCAACACGCAATGCCTCCAGAACTCGGCGGAAAGTGGGGAACGGAGTGTCTTAACACTAGGTTCCCTTTGCCTACCCTGCTGTGTGAGGGATACAGCGTGAAGCTGATTTTTTAAAATGTTGTATCTACATTGTGCCCCTGCAGTCTATGTGGATGTAATGGATATTTTTTTTTCATTTTAAGATTCACACTCTATTCTGCACCCCACACACAGCACAGTATGCTGAGAGAACTTACGGTTTAGACACTCAGTTCATCATTTTGCGCTCAAATTTGAAGGCATTGCATTTGTGTGAAATAGATAGATAAAGATTTAAAAAATAAAAATACTTCTTCCTACCTTTAAAATACTTCTACTTACCTTTAATATTTACATTATTTAGCTTATATATTAATATGTGCTAATTACTGATTGGTTTGTGCCAAGGCTTAAAATTTTTAAAATAATGGGTTATTGAATTGCAATATTTTCAATTCTTCTCTCTGGTGTCAAGGCAAAGCGCCGCATTGAGTTCTGAACACTCAATACCTCCAGAATTCAGCAGAAAATGGGTCACACATTGCCTCAACACTAGATTCCCTCTGCCTACCCTGTTGTGTGTGTGATACAACATGAAGGCGATTGCTATGGATGGATTTATCTTTTTTCAGATGTACAATTTGGTAGTACATTATTATGATTCTATAGCTTAATGCTTAAGTAGTGACTTCAATACAAGGTTTCATCCCCTATTTTTTTTGCTATAAAATGTTGTCAACTGAACTATTTCAATACCAAATTTCATTCAATGAGGTTGAGTGTGTTAGATAGGACAGTGAAGCAGGCAGACTAAGACAGAATTACTTTTGCATGTGTAATATTAATAGGGACTTTATATTATATACAATATAAATGCATAGTACAACATTCAATTATATACTTTTCCAGGCTGCTGTATGTGGTAGCAAAATGGATGAAGAAATTGAATATCTACCAGGTATATATATCAGTCATATACATATTTCAAACATATTATAATTATAAATAAGATTTCTTTTGAGTTATAAAGTAAAGGATTTAATATGGGATGTCATTGTTTCCCTGTGTATGTCCCGACAAACACTTTGGGTTGGGTTTATGGGTTTAAAACATTTATGGGTTATCAAACAAATGGGCGAGACACAAGTGTGAAGAAGACATATTATGATACTGATACCTACATAGACATACTTGCTCACACTGCACACCTACCTCGCAATTCTGATCACTAACACTAATATAAAGTTGAGTAAGACCGTAAGGTCCAGTTTCATCGCTGGCTGATAAGTCCGGGACAACATTATCTGCCACTCGATACACAATTACAACAATACAACACAAGACACAAGACAACCTATAATTTATGGTTTCACAGGTCTCCAATAGCCATATTTAGTAGATACACATTTTACACATACATTTAATTTGCAAATGTAACAAATTGTTTGAATTGTTACCTACTATTATCGTTCATTAATGTGAAAATTATTCTTGAAAATATAAGAATCAGTTATTTTGTATTTTCATGCTCTGTCCGTGATATAGCATTAATTATTAGATTACCATCTAAAACTTTATTTATAACCGGTGAATCTTGGCCTAAGTGTTACTTATTTAATAAAATTAATATTATAATGTAATGAAAGCATCACATGTGTCATATATACAAACTGGGGTTTTAAAGTATACTTTTACGATTAGTAGTAATAGTTATAATATTAACTGTGCTAGTCTTAGTCTTACGGAGCATACAAAATTAACTTATGGACATTGTTATAGTATATAGAATGTACTCTGTGGTTATGTATGAGTAAATAAAAAATGTATACTACTTGCGCTGTAGCAAGCTGCGGATGACAGTTTCAGTAACGTTTCGTTTCACTCAAAGTTGCCGCGATTTACAAACTATAACTAAATTTACTAAAATTTTGTGTAGAAAATTAAGTTAAACCCAACCAGAATTTTCTAGTCTACAAATAAAATCTAATGGAAAGTAAAATTAAACAATATGTTATTGGCAGAAACGCATAAATTTCAATTTACTTGTGTTTACTCATTAATAGTAAATTATTTTAAGAAGATGAATATCATATTAAATACTTAACTAAATAATAAAGAAGTAGTACAGACGAGTTTAATGATTTAATATATACAAAAATATATTTTAAGAAAAAACCTTCAAAAAATTTGATATTTTACAAGGAGATTTGGGATATTCTTAGCTAATTTTTTTTTTCAAAAATATTCGCAACATCCAATTTTTTTGCTACTTTCAATGAAATAAGTACATACTTAAACTTTTTAACAATAAAACGTGCTTATAATTTCGGTGTAGCTACACAAATATTAATCAAAAAAGTTTATAAAAATAAAGTCATCGCTTGAGCTTTTGTTTTAAATATTGCCATGAAATGACATTATTTAACGTACTGTTTATTTTGGGTTATAATAATGTTAGCATACCAAGTTTTAAATTGCATTCTCCTAATTTTAGCACATCAATCGTCATTGATATCTTTATTACCACTTTTAGTTTATATGTTTTGGCAACCGTTAATATATACTTAAATTAACATTTTCAACAAAATCTGTAACCAGCACATTTCATGTACTTGAATGAGTTTTTCATAAAGTCCCAACGTGTTCTATGTAAAAACATTGATTGCGACGTCATTGCCAGCAACTTAGCATAGATAGCTCCATTCTTCAATCAATCAATTGTAATAACGGTCCATTATTTATTGTCTTCTTTCAAAGTAATCTCGGAGGCGAAAAAAAGCTCCCTGGTCGATGATTAGTGATGTCACGTTCCAGCAAAAATTAGAAACATGTTCCAGCTGTTCTAATCCGGCTTCGGCACATGTTCCAATTTTGGTTCCGGTTCCGACTGTTTCGTTTTTAAAGTTCGTTCGTACCTCAAAAGGTAAAAAGGACTTATAGGACTTTGTTTTCTATCTGTCAACACCATTTATCTCGGAATCGGTTGGAGATATCAGACTAAAATTAATATCAAATATACAGGTCTTATTAATCAAGCTTTATCTCTGGTTACCATATAGCACCAAAATACTGGTTAAGATGAATCATACATGTCCAAATTAAATGGAATTATGTCACTTAGTTACCGAGTAGTTACGGACATCATCCAGCCCCATCATCAGATCCTGGTTACCATCTAGCACCAAAGCACTCGTTAAGATGAATTATACGAGCTCAAATTTTATGGGGTTGTGACACTTAATTACTGAGTTCCTAAGATCATCTTCGAGCTTCATCATCAGATCCTGGTTACTAGCACCACTTTGGTGATACTTTATCAAATAAAATAAATTCCGTCTCCCTTTCATTTGATATCCATATTGGGTTGGTTGAAAAATATTTGTACCCAATCCGCCAGCCAGTTTTGTACCAGGGGCCATCTTGGATTTACGTGTTTTTTTTAGAATACAATTTAAGCTCTTTCATTTGATACCCATATTAAATGGGTTGTTTCGAAATATGTACGCCGCCATTTTGTTACGGCGCCCATATTGAATTAACAACAAAACTAATGACTCATTCCTGTTCTGGAACATTCATCTAGCGTTTTGTGATCCGGAACCATTTTCCGACCGGAACGAAACATCATTACCGACGACCCAAAACAATATTTTTGGTATGCTTAGGCATGGTAATAACAACAAACTATAACATTTAAAAAATCAATAAAAATTAAAACAAACAATGAAATAGAGATAGATACGTGTCACATACAAGACGCTCGTACAAGCTCGTATGAACAAGTTTATACATGTAGTTACTGTTATACATATATAATTAAATGAGAGGTGGATATGTTGTTGTGGTACATTTTGCGAAGCCCTTGCGACCGCAGGAGGCGACTTTTTTTACTGAAAAATCTCTTTACATTATGAAGTTTTTATTCATGAAAAAAGTACTAACTTCAAAGAAAATAAAAAAAAACAAAACAAATATGAATTTTCTACTCTACACTTCTGGTTTTTTTCCATTTGGGAAGTCGTATCTGCCTCATAAGAGGACGTGCACTCATTCTTCTGACCTCTCATTTAGCTGACAAAGTTCAGCGAGTTGATGTGAATGGCAAGGAATCTCCTGGGTAAGTAATCAGCATGGGGGTTCCACGGAGGTCTTTTCTTGGTCCTTTTCTCTTTTTAACATATATGATATAGCTTTGTTTGTAGATGACACTTCATTTATTTTTAAAATGAAAAGACGACAAATAGTACGAAGTAAACAATGCTGTTTCGAAAATTGTACATTGGTTCAGTGTTAATAACTTTCTATTGAATATTTAAATTTTTATTTTACTACCAATAAAATCAAAACCTTTACCAAAAAGGTCACCAAATTACGTTTCCTAAAATATTAATAAGTAAACCCAGTTTTTCTTATTATTGACTGTCATAAAAATATATGGACGCCTTTAAAATTCACTCCATACTAATTATCATGTATTGTCACTAAATAGATGTTACCAATATTTCATGACACGAGTTTTAATTTGGTAATATGTGCTGGGCTAAAAAGCTAAGGATCGCTAGAACATTTTTTTAATATCAAATAAGGAACCATAGTTGTTATACAACCATATTGTCAGTTGATAATATAGCCAAATAGTATAGGTATGTCTACTACACACCTATAGATATTGATGAAGCAGAACAAGAGTTATTACAAATGTGTTTTGTCATTTTAAGTTCTCATTCTTGCAAATTTCAATATGATATCTTTTAAAACCATTTTATCGTTAGCCCCATATCTTGCACACCTGCGACCTATGCCATTTTATTCTAAGTACTGAGAGAACTGACTGAGAACTAAGACTTGACCTCGTATTTGATATCAATTTCAGCTTAATAACCTTTACACGATCGTAATAAAAAGTGTTTTGACCGACAGACAGACAGGTGGACAACAAAGTGACCTATGTTAAATGTTCCTTTTTCTTCTGTCATTTGAAACCTTAAAAACTAATATAATAATTGTTTTAGGTCCGTCCCGCTCTAGAAGTTATATGCCGTATCATAATCGACCGCGGCGACCGCCTAATACGGGACATAATCGCAAATTAAATTTTAATGAAAACAGGTCTCAATCCTACACGACAACTACAAGATCACCGCAAAGATTACGCATGGACCGGCAAATGCCGTATTTGCCACGATCGAACAGTGTCAATCGCTATACTAACACTTTTGGTACAGTTTGGTGATACTTTATCAAATAAACGTGTAGTGTTTTAAAAACTGTTATTATATTTTCTATTAAGTCACAATTTACCGAGTAAAATATGTCTGGTTGATCTCTTTTTGTTATTAAATACTAGACTTGAAGCTTCTTAAAAGTATTTGATTGTTAGTAAATACGAATACTGCAAAATAAATTTAATCTGATAGTACAACAAACATAAATAAGATACAGTAAATACATATATTACATATCTATATCAATTCTGTATATCATAGGTATTGATTGATACTATTAGGTTGTTACTTTATTTTTGATTATTGTTTTTTTTATTAATATATTAAATTTTTCTTCCGAAATTAAGAAAACGACCCGCCTGCCTTGCTTTTTGTGTTACTTATAGAAATTAATGCTATGAATTCAAACTTTTAGGTTCCAACGCTTCAAACTTGCAAAATAGAACACGTCAATTCGGCGATTTTAGAAATGTACGTAACGCAAACGCGATCAGACGCGATAACAAAGATCAAGATAAAAGTCATAGGAAGAACATGGGATTTTTGATGCTGCAAGAGTTGGCCAATTCAGATACAACAGAAATTCTAGCAAATTTAAACAAAAAGAAACAATCCTTTTCTGAACTTTTACAGTCGCCAATACAACGTCCAGATATGTTTGTATTGATCCTTAAGCTAATGTCGAATATTTGTAAATCGTCATTTGATCAAATAAAATTAAAATTTCTTTTGGAAATATGTAATTCTCAATTTATTACACACTTGAGAACTTATTTGATGGATTTACCATATGCAGAAGCAGAAGACAAGGCTAAAAACCAACTATATTGGAATAACGAAAACGAATTTTGGGCCAATTTTATTACATTTTGTGATTCAATCATTCTATTGTCTCCATCTACAGCTTTGAATAAATGCAGGTCCCTCATTGAGGCTACATCTAAGTCTAGTTTAGAGGGCCTAAAAGAAAGACATCACTTTGAATTACAACAAGATGACAGCGTTAAATTGGACAAGCTTCGAAATATTTTAACGTTTTGTGAAAATGAAAATGTAAGAAACTATAAACATAATGATAGTGCTTATATAATCTTTTTTGTATATTATTAACAAAAATTTAAATTTTGTATATTTAATAAATGTTATAAATGATTAAAGCATACAAGTACCGCCGCTGTTCCTTGTTGTAGAAACACGTTCTTTAACGTGATGGTTTAGATATCAAATTCCTGGGTGCGCGAATATTTTTAAAATACCTCACATACCAAGGAAGACAAAAGGCATCTAGTGTTAAGACACTCCCTACTTGCGCCGAACTTTTCTTTTACAAGTTTTGTGGAGATTTTGATTTTTTTGAGATCAAAAAGAGGAAATGGAAATAATTTAAAATATAAACATATCCCAGAGTGGGGATTAAACCCACCAGCATCGCGTTTACAAACTGCCATGACGGCGTTTATACATATATTTGCGCGGACATATTCTTGTTTAAATTGGAACATTGCTAACATTATAATGTTCAATATTTGGTTTTAAATTTGTGCACTGTTTCAGGATACTAAACTTAAAGAAAAACCTCAAATAGATGAGAATGATGAACCACCTGATAATTTCAGGGACTTAAGTGTCCTACCAAAGCGTGAAGATTTGATCTGTGATCACCCGTTTGTCAGAGCTAACATATTACGAGGAGGCTATCGCGACGTAGAACACTATCTTGACGTACAGTTTAGGCTACTCCGAGAAGATTGTTTTGATGTTATTCGTGAAGGAATACGTAAGTGGCCAGCTGGATTTCTGTGTATTCAATTTAAAACGTTCATTGTAAGGGTAAGATATATAGGGTATCAGTATAAAATCAACATTAATATTTACAGGTCAGTATATCGAAGATCCCATGAAAAAAAAATACGACAATATTAGGTGAGTTACAAAGTTTTAAAAATATAATATTTTATAGAATATAAATTTCATGTATAGTTTTAAAAAAGGAAAATATACCGAAGCCGTCGTGGTGCAGTCACACAGTGGAACAAGCGTTTTATGGTGAACGCGACGGTTGTGGGCTAGCTACCCACTCGGGGTAATGAATTACTATTTATTAATATTTTCATTCCTTCGCAGCGATGAGTTCCGCCACAGAACACGCAATGCCTCGAAAATTCGGCAGAAGGTGGGGAACAAAGTGTCTTAACACTAGGTTCCTTTAGGGTACCCTGCTTTACGCGGGATACAAATTGAAGCAGAGAAAAAAATAAATGTTATAAGTTAATATACTTAACTCTTTCGAAATAGTAATATTCTCATCTTAGTAATTGAATGTGTTAAGTGGAATTTATTAAATCTTTTGACACGTAAATAATGATTTATCATAAATATTTATTTATTTAAGTATGGTTTCTTTATATATGTATATATATTTCAGAGTATTTCGCAATGTTCGTTTTACTGAGCCATACATTTCGGCAAATAAAGTAGGAACAATTGTAGAATTTGATGAGGGTACTAAGAAAAATTTTGCAAAAATAAACTGGTCTCATAACAAAAGATTTCTTTTTGGATCCTTAGTACTATTTACGAAGGACACTTGTAAGTCTGTTATTGTAGCAACGATATTGGACAAGGACGAAAAAAATTTAAGCAAAGGCAAGGTAAGTCAAAATACGTAAACGCGTTTAAAATAATGAAATTTATACAATATCAAAATTTTTCCAGTCCAGTGTAGTTCCAGGCCAGTCGTGGCGCAGGCACGACTGGCCTGGAAGTGTGACTGTAAAACCGTCTGCTTGTGGGTTAGATCCCCACTCGAGGAGATGAAATATTTATTAAAAAATTGTATTTCCATTTCTTGGCTCTGGTGTCGAGGCAAAGCGGGGGGTTGAGTCCTGACACTCAGTATATATACCTCCAGAATTCGGCAGAAAGTGGGGAACGGAGTGTCTTAACACTAGGTTTCCTCTGCCTACCCTGCTGTTTGCGGGATACAGCGTAAAGCTGATTAATTTAATAACTAATTCATCAACATTTTTTGTTACCATTTACAGATACCAGTATCAGTGCTCGACCTGGAGGTTGAACATGAATTATACAATAATGATAGTTACACAATGATCGAAAGCGAAGTATATTATGAATCATACTATCATGTTCTTAAAGCCTTGCAGAATCCTACTTTTCCTGAACATATGGCAATGAAGAAATATATAGTTGATGTGAATGTAAGATGAGATAATATTTGATCTATAAAATGACTAATCAAGACTACTCAACTTATTTTCATGATTTCAGCCGGAACCTAGTCACCCATCATATGTGGATGAAGATACAAAATATAAAACAGTAAAAATATCTGAAGAAATATTAAATGAATTGGTTTACTTTAAAGTATTAGATTTGACAACATGGCCTACAAGTGGTGAATTACAATTAAATGAAAGTCAATACGATGCATACAAAACCGCTCTTACTCGTGAGTTCGCGTTAATTCAAGGGCCGCCGGGGACAGGAAAAACCTATTTAGGTGTAAAAGTAGCAAAAACACTCCTCAAAAACATATCAAAGTCTGGTTGTATATTGCTTGTTGTCTGTTATACAAATCATGCATTAGATCAATTTCTGGAAGAAATATCAAAAGTAACTGATTCTATTGTTAGAATTGGTGGTCAATCTAAAAACGAAGCATTGACGAACTATAATTTAAACAATATAAGAAAAAATTCGCCAAGATCTAAAATCTCATCTAACACATACCATATATATTGCGAAGAGAGACAAAACTTAAGAAACTGCATGTTACAAATTCGGAGAGCGCAAGAAGAAATTGATTCGATATTTGATTGCATTTTAAGCTATAGTTGCATAAAAGAGTATATTCCTCAATGTACTATAATTGCTCAATATTATGACAAGGTCATTGAGGCTGATAAAGATCCATTATGTCATTGGTTGTTCGAATATTTAGAATACGATTTAAATGAACCAATTCCAAATGAACCATTACAAAATCAGGAGATTTTTAAGGCTTCCTCGAGTAACTCGAGGAATCAAGATGAAGATAATCGTAATAACTTACTCATCGATAACTTAGATATAGACTTTGACGAATATAACGGTGAGAATACAAGTAAAAGTTTTTCGATAAGAGAAGCACAAGGCAAATTGAACTATTTAATTCAACATTTCAATCATAGTGAAAATTCAAATGAGAAACGTCATTTACATAAAAACATTGCAATCCTTCGAGCACAAATAAGATTATTTAGTGTAAGTATTATGTATTTTTACACTTTATTTTCACGTATTTCATGTTGTTTAGCTTTTAAGATGTCAGAAGTGAATTAAGTATAATTTCAATTATTTTGTAGAATAATACATGGGTATAAAGTGAAACTGTAAACGTGACTGGTTGTGAGTTCGATATCCACTCGAGGAAATTAAATATTTATTTAAAATTATAATTCCATTTCTTCGCTGTGGTGTCGAGGCAAAGCGCGGTGTTGAGTTCCGCCATTCATCACGCAATGCCTTCAGAATTCGGCGAAAAGTGGGGAACGGTGTGTCTTAACCCTCTGCCTCCCTGCTGTGTGTGGGATACACTGTATGAAGCTGTTTAAATTGTAATATTAAAAAAAAAGATCAATATTATCTTATAAAGTTATGTATGACTTATTCAAAATTGAATTAAATTATCATTTTCTGTACGGCACCAAAAGACCGACGTTCTCTTGTACTGTTGGATTCACTTCATTCCAGGTGTTCGCTGTTCTCTTTCTCATTAACGCCCAGAATCCAATGAATACCTCTTTCCGCGAACATCGATTAGGCGCTGCACTGTTTTGGCAAGCGTGCGTATAGCATTAATTGCTGTACGTGTTTACTTCATCCACATACCGGTGTATAAAAACACGTACAATATGTTTGAGACAGTAGCTTCTTGACACCGTCGATGCAAAACTGAAACCTCTTAGGCTCTTCCCTATTTGCAAATATTAATGTTCCATATCAGACAGATTATCCCGTATAAGGTGTCCAAGATATTAAGTGCGGTTTGGCTATTTTAATTTCTATGTTACCTTTTTAAAATGTTCTTTGTGGTTGCATTCTGATCTACTGATCCTGACATCAGTCTTCCACATTCCAATCAATTCATATAAGCCTACTTTGATGTTTTATAGGCGTCCATTACTTTGTCATTCTAGCCCGGAACCCAACGTCTGCCTCTTGTTGTGTAGATTTGAGAGTTAAAAATTCTTAGTGCAACCCGCAATATTTGCAGTATAATACTTGTCTATGGTCCTAAGAGCATCTCATTTTGACAATTTTTTACACTGATTCAATAGGTTCGACATTCAGCAGTTCTTCGCTTACTGTCTCTGAGTATCGATTGATATCTCACTGAAATTTGTTTTTCCTTAAAGTAGGCGCTGTACAAAGATCACTCTGGATGTTAAAAGTACGTTAAAACGTACAGTCAGTCTGTGTGTTTTGAGACTTACTGAGATACTCTTATGGTCCGTCCAATCAATACAGTAGTCTACCTCGATGTTTGCAATTTTGTCTTTGGGACAGTGATATATTATACAGTAGATCAAACCATGACTTTGTATTATAAATGTGTATGTACTACTCGCCAAAAATTCTATATCCGCACAAATGAGATCATTTTCTGAAGCAAAACGCAGCAGTTCCTTTCCAAACTTCCAACACGGATCCGCATTGAAATCCCCCATTTTACACAAATACAGTTTGAGCGCAGCTAATCTTCAATAATTGCAGCTATTCTTCCTAGACCTTCTGTGAAGTTATGCATGTTGTCAATGCATTCCGTTGGCGTCTATACGCCAACCTGTAATAAAATTATGTCCGCTCGTTTCCCATCTCTAGAATATTTTTTTCGTCCATTTAAAGCCTTTACAATTTGTCGAAATTAATATTAATAACTTTAATATTTTATCATTTTTTTTATATACTTATTTTATTTTGCCTTTAGGCAAAGAACCATCTTTTAGACAGTATCACAACCTTTTTTATTAATACAGACTTTGTGGGACTTAAAATTAGTGGTTCTTCTGGAAATTAAAGATTTTATTGCTAATAACTTCACCCCATTTTCAAATACAAACTCTATTATATACTTCTCTGAAGTAGAAGAATGCAATCTTGATACATATAAACTAAACATCTGTTCTGCTATTTTCAGATTTGGTGTGCTATTAAGATATTCTGTTCCCATTAAAACACTTCCGTTCCCCACTTTCCGCCAAATTCTGGAGGTATTAAGTGTTGTGGTGGAACCATCGCGCCTTGTCTCGAGGAAATGAACATATGAAATACTTCATTTCCTAGAATAGGAATCAAACACCACAACTTGTCGAGTTAACAGTCGCACGCTTTTGCGCGTGCGCCACCAGTGCGCACTAGAAAAATATTATGTTATAAAAAATATTATTTTTAATTCACAGCAAATGCGAGAATACTATTTTGTAGTTTTCCTAAAGGAAACAACTGGTTTTAAAAATTATACACGCTTGTCAATTGTTGATCGCTGGATGTTGTATTTTAGTTGGACTGAATCAATAATAACAAAACTTAAAGAAAATATTCTACCTTTACAGGTGTGTATGTAAATAGAACTACAGTAAAATTCTATGCAATAAATAAGCAGTAACAATAGTATTCATATTTTATTGCATATAAAGTGCTAGAAATCAATAAATCTTTATGCCATAATAAATGTAGTAAACATTTTGATTTTTATTATTTAGGAGTCGCTGGATTCAGTTAATACTGTTTACGAAGAGGCTAGATTGATGATGGATATGCAATTAATGCGTAATGTAAAAGTTGTGGGGATGACTACCAGCGGGGCAGCCAGGCTCAGGAAGCTCCTGGAGGCTTTAGCCCCTCCTATTGGTAAATAATACAATAGAAATTGAAGAATTAAATAACAAAAAAATATATCATTATTAAAAATCTGTCCATCTAATATCTAAATATATCTTTATATTTTTCACTTATAATAAAATTGTAACTGATCCGTGTCTGTACATCTAAGATATCTCAGAAAGACTATTATTGTGGACATTTATTAATATAATAGAATCCAAAATAATCATTTTTAAAAATTTTGTCTGTTTGTGATTTCAACATAAGTTTTTTTTATATATTTATTTTCACGATATCAAAACACAAGTAAACAATTTTAAAAATGTTACCTGTAATTCTGTTTATCCGAGATTCAGATGGTCTAGAGCTAGACCATCTGAACCGACCTGAACCTGACCATTATTATAAGACTAACACTGAAAGATAGCGATGGAGCAACATAAAGACTATTTTTAGCTAGGAATTTTTGCGCAATGAGACGTCGCGACGTACGCGGGTAGAACTAACGTAATCGTAACTTATTTAAGTTACGATTTCCAAAAAACTTTAATTGAGATTTATTTAGTGCATTACCAATATAGATAACACTTAAGAAAAGTTCGTATATATATAGATACAGTATCTTAACATTTAGACATGAGACGGAGACAATGCAACATGTTCCTCATTTTTGCCAGAACGTAACATGTTCTGGCAAAAATGAGTAACATGTGCCAGCTGTTCCATTCCGGCTTCGGAACGTGTTCCAATCCACCCGGAACTGGAACGTAAGTTCCGGGTGGTCCTTTCTTAGGGTCCCGTACCTCAAAAGGTAAAAACGATATCCTATAGAGTATTTTTCTCTTATTTTTTTCCTTTTAAATTTATTTTTAACTTTTTAGTATTGTGTTTTCACATCTTCCAACTCCATCATCATCAGACCCTGGTAACCATCTAGCACAAAAGTACTTATTAGGATAAATCATACAAGCCCAAATTCAATGGAATTAGGTCGCTTAATTTCCGAGTTCTTATGGACATCTTCTAGCTCCATCAGCAGACTCTGGTCACCATCTAGCACCAAAGCACTCGTTTAGATGACTCATACGAGCTCAAATTCGATGGAGTTGTGTCACTTAATTACTGAGTTCCGATGACTCTTCGAGTATAAAAGTTGTTTAAGGGTGTCCAGGCGCGTACTTAATTAATTGCTACTTGTAATACCAAATTAGCTATTGCCTATACTAATATTACGAAATGTGTTAATCTAAGAAGTTACTAGCTTGGATTGGCAAAAATCTTTCCAATCCATTTATTGAGGAAGGCTATTAAGCTATATTACATAACGTTAATAGTTTCGACGTAAGCCACTGCACCTTCGATCAGAGTTACTATTTTAGAATGTGTATACACAACTCTTACTTATTTCCATTAGACTATTTAAAAAATTATGGAACTAAAATCCCAATTAAAATACACAACACTTTAAAAATCATGAAAGAAAAAATAGAAACTAGAATAAATTATATTATAACGTAAATAAAATAAAAGTTATACCAACGCAAGTAATGACACTGAATTGTTATCTTGATCACTTCTTGAGAGCAATCTACTACCCTACTACTACTATCAAAACTATACTTTTTAATTAAATCAGACCAACTGACGATAAATTAAATAAGTATTTTTGAAATAAAATAATTAAATGAATTACAAAAGATATCCCCTGTAATCACAGAAACAAAAACACGTAGGGAGAAAGGAACACGGAACAATAATTTGGAGAGTTAACGTCCTTAAAATTAAATAGGTGTTTGGACCGGAACAGCTTATAACTTTAAATTTTATATGTTCAGAGACCGCGTGTAAATCGACTAAGCAGTAGGAAAAAAAATTGTGTAGTCGGAACTGTTCCGGAACAGTTGTCTAGCTAGAGTTTTATGTTCCGAAACCATGTTCCGACCGGAACGAAACACCATTAGTAACATCCGTCATACCGTTTCACCGATAAAGGAAAAGCAACGCTTATAAACTCGCTTTGTTGTCTGTCTATCAAGAGCATTTATCTCGACATCTTGAAAATAATGTTAAATGTTCAGGCCTACAGTCCTTTACAGCACAAAAAAAATCAAGCTTCTAAGTCCACGCAATCACACGCAACATCTTTTATTTATTTATTTATAAGGCCTACCAACAATTGACACAATTATTATATGTCCTTAAACCGAAAACACAAAGTTAATCATATTTAATTGCTCAATCAATCATTTACATGTGAGCTCCACATGCAATAACAAAATTTGAAATAAAAAACAAACAAGAATTTAAAAATAAACACAATACAAACAATAATAAATATCATATAATTTTTAAAATAAAAAACAATTGAACATTAATAAGTTATTCATTTTATATATAAATGAAAATGACAATTCAAGACAAGATTCAGAGACAACATCAATAGTACAATCAATAAAAAATAAAATAAATGAATCAGCAAGTTTCAAATTCAAAAAAGATTTATCAAATATTAGAAAAAATAAACAATAACCTTAAAACTAAAAACCACTTAGGGAACTAAAACCTTAAAAAATAAATTACATTATATAAAAAAAAAATACAACGAAACAGTAGAATTTTTAATATTTAATATCTTTGAATTCAAATTAAACTTTTTATTGTCTACTTAAGTATATAAGATTTTTCAATTTATTTTAAACGACAGAGAGGGAGTCTGCAAAAATGTCAATATTGTTTGGGAGATCATTTACCAGCTTAGTTATTCTCGACATAGGCGAGTTCGCACCCAGTACCGTTTTCCTAAAGGGGGCACAAAAGTCAAAATTACAAAATTTGCTTCCGAGGATATCTGGTTGGAAATATAATATTTATTTTATTTTAAAAAGAAATTTAAGATATATCAAACGTACGGAAAACTAATTAATGTACATTTCATAAATTAAACAAAAGTACATCTTACAGTTTCGATATGTTTTAGCTTCATGCTGTAATCTGCGCTTAACAGGTAGGTAAAGGGAACCTGGGAACTATGGAGGTATTGCGAGTTGAGTGGCAGAACTCAATAAACACACGCTTGTTGTACCCCTGCGCCACGATTGGCCTCTCGTGTTTTGATACCGAGTGGTAATGAGTAGTGAGTGCATTTTCCTTTCTTAGTTAGCGGTACGGTTAAAAATAAAACTTCATATTATTATTACAGTTATTGTGGAGGAAGCTGCTGAAGTATTAGAACAGCACATTGTTACATCTCTAACGAAAAGTTGCGAGCATCTTATTTTAATAGGTAATATATTTATACTTGAAGTTTACAAAATTATATTATATGTAAATTGTTGTGTTTATTATTGAGTATATATTTAAAAATGTGGATCATATATTACATTTACGTAATATACGAATGATGTAGGGGATCATCAGCAGCTGAGGCCGTCCGCGGCTTCCCGACGCCTTGCGAAGAATTATAACATAGAGGTGTCGCTGTTCGAGCGCATGATCATGAACTCCGTGCACAGCCGCCGCCTCGCGGTACAGCACCGCATGCGGCCTCATATTGCGGCACTCGTCTCCCCCCACATTTACCCGGACCTGCTCAACCACCCGTCTGTTGAACACTTTCCCGACGTACGCGGTGTCACGAAAAATTTATTCTTCCTCACTCACACTTATAAAGAAAAGGTAGGTTCTGGTAAACCAACTTTAAATTACTGTGGCTGGTTAAATTATTAGAGTTTGCACTTACATAATTCCAGAATGTTTCCATCGGAAAAAGTTTTTTGAACAAAAAACCAAGCATACAATTACTTTATAATAGCACAATGTAAATCTTGCCAATTGTAACTAATTCCCCAAACACCTTTAAAAATATTATTTAATGAATAATGCTTTGGCTCGTGATGTGTCCAGTGGTTAGAACCTTTTATCATTGTGATCGTAAAATACTCAAAATCATTTAGAGATTCAGAGGTAACAGAGTTAAGTATTTTATATAACATCATCAGAAAGTATCAATCTAATAACATATTTGGCATCAGAAAGTTATTTAAGTAACTGAAATTTCGACAATATTGAATTGCTATAACTCGAAGCTCTTCCGAAGAAAAGCCAAGACGTCTTCCTATCTTCCTCTCCACTATAAATTGTGGTTAGTTATAATAAAAGGAATAAAACATAAAAGAACCGCCCCGCCCTCCCCACCGTGAATTCCTACAAGACCGCGACTACAACATGATGATGATCTTTCTAAAGGTACTTGTTTGTTGTTTGAGTTAAGATTGTATTAGAGAGGTAATTCGTGATGTTGATTGATTAAATAAGTCATAAATTAGAGCGCATTGCCGCATAATGGCCGATATGTTAATTTAACGCACGGTACACACCCCGCAGTCACGTCTTACGTAATTTCTACGTTCAAACAAGGAGTTATAACCATAGGCGGACACCACTACATACACCAGAATTCCAGGACATAAAATAGCACCACACACCTACTAATTATATACCAAGTCGTAGAACCACAAGAATAAATATTAAATTAATGACCAACGCCATAAAAGCATGGCTTACGTATCGCGAGCGCACTGCGACACGGCGTCAGTCTCTACATGCCTTATTAATGTCACTGTAACAATTCGCATAAGTTCATCAAGTCAGGCTCCGCGACGTCAAGCAACATTCAATATTGTAATATTGCCCAAAGTTCACATTCATCCACAATATGTGTCGTCCCTACATATATTTTACCTTTATAAGAAAACGATCTTAAAAGATCGTGCCATTATAGCTTTTGAATTATTATATTATATCTCTTTGATCGTACCGTAGTATGAATATATGTTGATAGTATTATTCTTCATTAACTATGCTAATTGTGTGTATTGCCTTACATTATTATTATTATTTTTTAAATCATATCCCAGATAGTAGATACTGTTGCATTGTTCGATGTCTGTAATAATTTGGCCACCCAATAAAAGTGTAAACATGATAAATTTTATAACCTTATTATATGTAATTGTAGAATTTAGTTCTTATTATTAATGTATTTTTAATAGTATGAAGAAGATCATTCTGTAGTAAAAAATGAAAAAGAAGGTGATATGACTTTGTGTTTAGCCAATTACATTATGCAGCAAGACTATGAACCTGAAGATGTCACCATTTTAACTCCTTACACTGGTCAAATGTTTTACATGAAGAAAGTGAGTATATTTTAATAACGTCGCGTCGTGGCGTATAGTTAATGCATTTCTGGCATTCCTTACTTTCCGCTGAATTTTTTGATAGTGTGTGGTGTGTGGCGGAACTCAACGCCTTGATTTGTCTTATTATCAGATCCAGAAAATGAAAATATTAAATAATAATTCATTTCTCTGAATGGGAGACAAACCCATAACCTTCGCGTTTACACTCACACGTCATCTGACTCAACAAGACTTATAAATGTTTTAAATAGCTAAATATATTAACTTTTGAGAATAGAATAAATATATATTTTTAATGTGTTCTACATTAATTAGATTTAATGTCAAAACAAAATATCTTAGCCTAGTAAAAATAAACATTTTCTTTGCTAACGGAGATTCATTAAACAAACTTTTTTTTTGTTATCGTAGGAGAGGCAGAAATATGCTTATTTATCAAAAGTAAAAATCACTGTAGTGGACAATTATCAAGGCGAGGAATCAAAAATAATTTTGCTTTCACTAGTGAGGAACAACGATCAAAATATAATTGGATTCTTAGGAACACCAAATCGAATTTGTGTCGCTTTATCCAGAGCAAGAGAAGGTTTATAGCTTTTCGATTTTTCTTTATTTGAAAAGTTAATATATAATTTTAATAACAGTACTTCTTCATCTTTTCTGTTTTTTTTAAAAGAAGGAGGGAACTTAAAAAGTACTGTTTATTTATTAAATTATTTTCATACTTTTACAGGATTCTTTATATTTGGGAACATCGATATGTTGAAAAGTAAATCAGAACTGTGGACAAACATTGCTGGTACTTTAGAGAGTTTTGGGAGCATTGGACAAAGCATACGACTCAAATGTGAAACCCACGTCAATGAAATAACGAATGTAGGTGACAGTTGATATGTCATCATTAATTTTAAATATAGAATACTAGAGGGCACGCGAAGCTTCGCCCGCGTATTTGCACCCTTAGGGGTGACTTCTCAAAAAAACCAAGAAACAGGTGTTCAATAAAATATTTTTAACAGTATGAATTTAATTTTTTATAAAAATCGGTGGCGATTTAAAGATTTTTCCGTATAAACTTTCAACCCCTTATTTGAACCCTTAGGGGGTGAATGCTAAAAAAACCATGAAACAGGTGTTCAATGAAATGTTTTTAAGAGTCTGAATTAAATTTTTTTCCATACAAACTTTCAACCCCAATTTCATGCCTTTAGGGTTAAAATTTTTTAAATTCCCTTCTTAGTGGATGTCCAGAATATGAAAATAAACATCTGCCCAAATTTCACGTGTACCTACCATCAGCGGTTACGGCTCTGCGTGCGTCTTACCTCAGTCAGTCAGCACAAGTCCTTTTATATATATAGATGACACTAAACATTACAGTGAGGGATAAAATTCTTCTTCTACAGCTTATACTCGATCGTATGTGTCATAAGTACACTTTACTATACATTCACCTAAATCTATAGTTTGTTTAGTCCAAGTAGGTGATATCTGAATTTCAATTTAGATTAAAATCTTTGAAAACTGTGTTTGCGAACAATTACGAATAGTGTACTTTTTTATGTAGTATATTTATAAAATCAGCATAAACGAACTATGAACCTCAAAAACCTGTGAATAGCACAATAATTTTGGCATTTTGGTTTTCAATAGATCTCGTCACCAAATGACTTTGAAAAAGTACCAGAAGGTGGTTGTCTCTTAAAGTGTAACTTCAGCCTTCCATGTCATCATTTGTGTCCACTTGTTTGTCATGGTTACGATAAGGAACATTCTAAGGCTATATGCCCATACAAGTGTGAGAGGTAAGATTTCGATTTTTCTCAGCTTCACTCTGTATTTAGCATGTAGCAGGATAGGCAGAGGGTGCATAGTGATAATACACTTCGCTCTCCACTTATCGCCGAATTCTGGAGGCATTGCGTGTTGAGTGGCAGAACACAACGCCGCGCTTTGCCTCAACACCAGAGCGAAGAAATGAGAATGTTAAATACGTCAATCAACTATTGATGAACGAGTGTATAGTTGATCAAAGATTAAATATTTCATTTCCTCGAGTGGGAATTGAACCCACAACCTGTTACGTTCACACGCTTGTGTTTCTGCCACGACTGGACTCTATTATTAGGTTTCACTTTAATGTAATAAAATTCACAGGATAGTGTCTGGCACCATTCTGCATATTTTATTATTTTAAGTGACTTTGGTTATGAGTACTCGCCGCAGGTTTTCAAAGAGTCGCGGGTTCAAATCCCGATACGTTCAAATATTTTTACGTTTTCCTAATAAATATTTTTCGTTCCTACTCGTAAGTGTGGAATAGCACTTTAAGAATGTTAATAATATAAAAAAAAAATAGTATTCTCCCTTTTCAAAATTTGGGTAGCGGAAATTTGTAAAAATCTCCCTACAGAGATAATAACACTTTAAAAAAGTTAAAGATATTTTCTTCTTTTTTTAAATTATACTATTTCTCCATTAAATTTTGTTAGGATTATATGTGAGCTTTCACACGTTTGTCCATTAATGTGCAAAGTTAAGTGTAAGCCTTGTATGCAATTGGTGGAAAAGGAATTACCCTGCAAACATTTGAAACAAGTCTATTGCCATCTGGACCCAAGTTCTCCAGAAATCAAGTGTATTGTTAAAGTGACTGTTAAGCTGCCTAACTGTGAACATGAGGTAAGCAGTCTACATTGCCGTGGTAATGTATAGAATATGGAATTATACATGTATGACATGACTGTTAACAGTTGCAATTTAAATGTGAATTTATTATTTTAGATAAAGAAGCCATGTTATATGGACATAAATCAAGTAAAATGTCCAGTTCCGTGCGACCTCCGCATTGATAGCTGCGGGCATGCTTGTACGCGCAGCTGCCACGTGAACGACGATCCTGATCATGTCAAAGTAACAATAAAGTTTATACCATTATTAACAATAACATCTTAGTGCTTTATATTACACCTAAAAAATTTTTTTTTTCAACTTCCCTGTATCCTGCAATAGTACGGTAGGCAGATGTAACATAGTGTTATGATACTCCGTTCTCCACTTTCAGTCGAATTTTCCAGGCATTGGCCGCAACTCAACGCCGCGCTTTGCCTTGATACCAAAGTGAAGATATAAAAATATTAATAAAAAATAATTCATTCCCCCGAGTGGAAATCGAATCCACAACCGTTGCGTTTACAGTCGTACTTGTACCTCTGCGCCTCGACTGCCTCGACTTATATTTTATTATTTACTAATTTATTGTTCTGCTTGTTTCTTCTACAAATAAATAAAAGTAACACTTCTTTGTGTAATGTCCGCGTTTTGTGTAATGGTCTTTAATAACCTGGCTTTTTTAAAAAATGGATGGACTGTCGAATAACTCTCCTGAAATTTAAGATTTTTCAATTACATTAAAATTAAGATTGAAAATGTGTCAAGCTTGAATCAAACACATTTTAGTACTCCTGTCCGAAACCTTGTCTCAAAAGAAAAGAAGGATGTACGAGTGCTTCGAACGATGAGGAAGAATATAGACTACACAAATGCAGCAAAAAATGTCACGAAATTTGTGAAAACTGTATAGTTGAAGTAAGTCTTAAAAAAATAAGTGTTAGATAGTAATTTCCTTGTGTAGTAATAGTATCGAATAAATTAAATATATAAACAGACTTACATGTTAATAATATGATAAATGATTTCTTGTAGGTAATTAAGAAACGTGCATTGTGCAAACATAAGGAACGAGTCCCTTGTTCAAAGAGCCCAGATGAAAAGCCATGTTTTAAAAAATGTGCAAAGAAACTGGGATGTGGACATTTTTGTAAGAAAATATGTTATGAACCATGCGAATGTAGGCAAAAGGCAAGTTTATGTTAATAAAAAAGTTTTACCATTGCTTTGCTAATACTAATGTGTATAATTTTCGTAAAACAACAATATGTCAAAGTAATTTATTTTTTCATTTTTCATTAGGTAGTAAAAACTATAGTTGAGTGTGGACATGAAATAGAAGTCGAATGTAAGATTAAGGCAGAGCAAAATCTTTGCATAAAAATGTGTAAGAAAATGCTATCATGTGGCCACCCTTGCCGTCAACAGTGTAGAGATATTTGTGATGAGAAGAAATGCACTGAAATAGTTGTCCGGCCTTGCGACTCGCCATGTGGCCATAAAATTAACTTACCGTGCAACGTTTTGTCAAAATTCTTAGAAGGTTCGTATATTTAAACAAATAGGAACGTGCAATTTAAATACTATTACCAGACACTCCTACACTAACGTTACTATACATAATTTGAATACGTGAAGGTACGTTGGAGCCGGCGTCGCTGATGCAGTACTGCAGGGTGGCGTGCGGCGCGCAGCTGGCGTGCGGGCACGCGTGCGCCGGCGACTGCGCGCGCTGTCTGCGCGGCCGCCTGCACGTGCCCTGCTCGAGGCGCTGCCAGCGGACCAACATCTGCGGACATGAGTAACTCATTTTTTATACAGTGGAAGTGTCAGCATCACTTTAAATGAAACCATAGTTTCAACTACTCCATAAACGCCTAATACAATAAATTTTTATCTAATCTAATATAATAATAAAATTATCGTCCGCATACGCCTCATTCCTAAATCGAGTCGTAGGTATTGGTGGCAAAGTTCAAAGTTGTTTAACCTTTAGTAGTATTTTTATAATAGTATGCATTTACGTTATTCGCATCTTTGCGTAACTGCATCACACGAAATACAGGTATGGATAAACATCGTGAAATGAAAAAAAAAATCCTGCATCTAAACTGTTGAGTTATCTTGATTAATTCCTTTAGGTATGGGTTTGAACCCTATATTGTACTCTTTATGCTGTTTCCGTAAAAGGAGCGCTGCCTCTTCCATCCTCTATATTTTGTTTACGCAAGTGCCGGATTTTGCTGAGCCGTACTTTAACGTTTAATGTCTCAGTAATATTTTTAGATAGGTAAATAATAAAACTAAAACTTGTATCTCGTACCCATATTGTAGATACGCTGATAACTAAAAATCTCTGACTCATTTCGTGGCATTGCATGTTGAGTGGCGGAACTCATTGAATTTGATCGAATTCAGGGAAATGATACAAATTAAACATGCATTTAAAAATTGAGAAAGTTACTAGAATCCCTTGGCCAATAAATTAGCAGAAGTTTTACTTGTTTCTTGTGTGTAAAACATTGTTAATATATAATTCTATTTAAAGTTGTGAAGAGCCGTGCAGTCAGGTGTGTCCACCGTGTTATAAGAAGTGTGAAGTGCGATGTGGGCACGCGCGCTGCTCGCGCCCCTGCGGCGAGCCCTGTGTACCTTGTCGTGTAAGTAAACCGACTGAAAATTCTCGCCACTAACTTTTTGCTTATATCAAGAAATTGATATAATTCAGAGCAATAACCATTGTCTCCATGCTCGTGTCACAGGAGAAGTGCAGCCGGCGGTGCCCGCACGCGCAGTGCACGCGGCAGTGCCGAGCGCCGTGCGAGGTGGCGGCGTGCGAGCGGCCCTGTGCGGCGCTGCTGGACTGCGGGCACGCGTGCCGTGGCCTGTGCGGCGAGCCATGCCCCGACATCTGCAATATCTGCCGCCCCGAACAGTTTCCCACTGACTTTCTCGGTGACGCCTTCGACGATGACGCCATGTACGCACGTTATCTATGCCTATAAATCGATTCTTACCCTTAGACTGTAGCAGATGTGGGATACAATGGTTTAACCTATTCTAAACTTTTAATACAATTTGATATTATCCCGCTTAGAGTGTAAGCCTGCTATATACATTTTTGTTTTTTCGTTATAAACATTTTTATAGAGGCCGTCGTGGCCCAGGGACACAAGGGTGTGCCCCACTCGGAGAAATGAATTATTATTTCTTTATATTTTCATTTCTTCGCTCTGGCACCAAAGCAAAAGCCCGGCGCTGAGTCCCGCCACTCAACACGCAATGCCTCAAAAAATTCGGCGGAAAGTGGGGAACTGAGTGGCTTGACACTAGATTCCCTCCTATGTGTTTAAGCTTATTTAATTAGATTTTTTTTTACTTTAAACATTTTTATACTATTCGAAGGTGTAAAAAAATTGAATTACCTTTATTTTATAATAGAGAAGGCCTCAGAGGCCGGTCGTGGCGCAGCGGCACGAGGTGTGACTGCAAAACCGACTGGTTGTGGGTTCGATCCCCACTCGAGGAGATGAAATATTTACTTTAATTTATATTTCCATTTCTTCGCTCTGGTGTCGAGGTTAAGCGCGGCGTTGAGTTCTGCCACTCAACACGCAATGCCTCCAGAATTCGGCAGAAAGTGGGGAACGGAGTGCCTTAACACTAGGTTCCCTCTGCCTACCCTGCTATGTGCGGGATACAGCGTGAAGCTAATTTATAATAGAGAATCAAACGGACACACCAACTATCGAAATAGTAAAAACGAAAGAATGTATCTCAAGAATGATACTGGTATACACTTGATTTGCTTTCCTTTTCATAATATATGGCTCATTCACTTCTTCATATCTAACACCCCACCAAAACATAACTGAAATCTGATAATCCCCACATTTTAACCTTTTGACTAATTGGGAAGCGTCTTCAGAGCTTTCAGCATAAATACGGTAATTTTGTTCGTAAAAATATTTTTATTTGT
>JAATLQ010015458.1:48938-66420 GCA_013421005.1 Heliconius erato x Heliconius himera | reverse complement strand
ACCAACTATCGAAATAGTAAAAACGAAAGAATGTATCTCAAGAATGATACTGGTATACACTTGATTTGCTTTCCTTTTCATAATATATGGCTCATTCACTTCTTCATATCTAACACCCCACCAAAACATAACTGAAATCTGATAATCCCCACATTTTAACCTTTTGACTAATTGGGAAGCGTCTTCAGAGCTTTCAGCATAAATACGGTAATTTTGTTCGTAAAAATATTTTTATTTGTGAGATCTTTTCATTCATATATTTTTTTCTCTGTGATCTCTCTTTAATTATTGCTTAAGTAGTTATTTTGATTTTACCATCCTATTCTCCCTTTGTTTTAATTATCAGTTGAGAATTAACCAGTGCGTGCGTCTCTTATAGATTTGCGAGTCGTAAGTCATCTTTTAAAATACGCAACATTGTTCTAGATGCTATCTTATCACCCGAGATTAAATATTTTGTTTTCGGACAGGATTTCTTCTAATTCTTTTGCTTACTACTTTGATCGCTATTTCCGTTTCCATATATGATTAATATCAAGCGTACGGAGGATTTTAAAATTGTATTTGGCGCTATAGTTACTTTATGCAATGTAATCACAGCACTTCGGTTCTCTTTATCATCGACGACTGGCTTCTAACATGTTTATTTAACAGACTGTTAGCCGATTTACACTCTAAGCAACAATATAGTATATGTATATGAAATTATACTTTTATGAATAAATTCGATACAAGCTTATTAATTACGTGTTATGACCTAAACTTTGTTTGCGTTATTTTAAAATCTATTTATTCAGTATAATCGTATTTTTGCAATGATGTTTTTTTTAAATATATATAAGTACTATTTTAATACTATACTATACTAATAATAGCTTAACAGAATACGGTCTTTAAAAAAATTATAAAAATAATCAGACAATCTTTGAACTAAAAAAAAATCTTTCAAATTTTAGGTTTATCGTACTGAAAGACTGTGGCCACGTAATGGAATTTGAAACTCTCGAAAGTCTAATGAATAGTAAGAGCGAGGTTATATCGCTCCCGGCATGCCCAATTTGCCGAAAACCCATCATAAATACACATCGCTACAAAGATATAGTGAATCATCAGATAGAAACTGAAATTAATCCCATTAAGGAACGCGTATATGGAACGAAACAAGAAATACACGAAACTACCTTGAAATTGAAAGAAAAACTATCAACTATGGATGAAAAACCAATATATAAAGGTAAAAATAAAATATTATTTATTTTATTTTAAGTGTTGTTGTCAACAAAAAAAATGTAATTTAACAATATTAGTATGATAAGGATAGTTTCACTATTAATTAGCAAATATTAAATGAAATAATTGATGATTAAAATCCCCCGACACAATAAGTTCTAGAAGTAAATGAACAATTAGAACAGAATTAATAATCTTCAAATATCTGTACATATTTTTCTCATATCATGGCTAAGAACATTTTGGATAAAGTCTTTAAACTAAATCAGTTTATCCGTTTGGGAGCTACGATGCCACAGACAGACATACAGATACACATATACTAATTAACGTAAAATGCGGCTAACGCTTTTTTAACATTCCTGGTTGAATTAGTTTTATTATACGGGAATATTTTTATTTTATAACTAGGTTATTTCCGTTGAAGAGGGCAAAAATGAGCTTCATCATAGCGAAATCCGTTTTTTCTAAACAGACAATATAAATGTTGCTTAAACATGACTACGCCGACTACGAGATCGAGGTTTACAATGCCCCAAAGCCAAAACTTACCTACATTACCATATAAAGTTAAATCAAGCTTTATATAATTGAGTGAATAAGTCATCAAATTTAGATATCCCTTAATCTATAGTCATGAAATTGGTACAGAAATTACGGTCTTAATTCGTAGTACCTCATTTCGTATACATTTTTCTTACCTATATTGTATCTAACAAACTATACATTTTGAAGTAAACTTTATTACCAGAGCAAAATGCTGTTGTATATTTTGATCCTACAATATAAGTAACATAGTAATCATATAAATTTAAAAAAATCAGCTTCACGCTGTATCCCGCACACAGCAGGGTAGGCAGAGGCAACCTGGTGTTGAGACACTCTGTTCCCCACTTTCTGCCGGATTCTGGAGGCTTTGCGTGTTGAGTGGCAGAACTCAACGCTGCGCTTTGTCTCGACACCAGAGCGAAGAAATGGACATAAATTTAAGTAAATATTTCATTTCCTCAAATGAGGATCAAACCCACAACCAGTCGGTTTTACAGTCAAACTTTATGCCCCTACGCCCACGACTGGCCTCTAATAATCATATATTTCAAAATGTGTATTGTGTTAATTCCATTTTGCAAATGGGATATAAATTCAAAAACAATAAGTTCAAGTACACTTTATATAAATATAATTTTCCCTTTTCTTTTTATAAACATTTTTTTTTTCAGATTTGGCTTTCTCTGTCTGGAAACGTTCTATCACCAAGTTACACGCTTTCGCTAATAGAAAAAGGAAACACTCTTTATTACAGTTGAACATGTTTTTTATACAAATTGAGATACTGGAATTGTTATCAGAAATTTACGATAAATTTAAATCATCCAATTTAACTCACCTGCTCAATAATATCATAGATCAGAACATAATAATCTGCGACACTCTAATGTGTAACGTACAAAAAATAAGCGAACAGCAACAAATGGACATCGCAAAGGAAATAAAACGCATGAATGCGATTATAAATCTTTCTAAAATGATTGGCCACCCAAATTACCTATCTAGCAAGACACTGCCGGAGATAGAAAAGGCAGCCAATGATGCAAAAGAAGCTATTTTGGGATTCAATACATTTAATGAAGATACTGCTATAGAGTCTCTGAAGAAGCTACAACAAGCCCTTAAGATGTTTGGTCCAATTTCTAAGCAAGAACGAGATTTAATCGCTAGAGCTATTGGTGCTAAAGCAGGGTCATGGTATAAATGTCCTAACGGCCACTTTTATAACATAAGTCATTGCGGTGGAGCGATGGAAGTGTCCATATGTATAGAATGTAAAACTTCTATAGGAGGCCGAAACCACGCTTTACTTGCAGGCAACAGTCACGCACCGGAAATTGATAATTCTCGTTACGCCGCTTGGTCCGAAGAGGCTAATAATATGGCAAACTTTGACTTAGATAACTTATTTTAAAATATTATTTTTTTGAAAAACCAAAAAAAAAAACACACTACAAGCACTGTATCAATAATCATACAGATTTATGTTGATAGGTATAATATGTTATATGTTTAATGTCTTTATTGATATTGCTGTTCTACTGTACTACTAATTATGCTTAAGAGTGAAATGTGTGTGGCACGTATTATTTTTATTATTCGTTTTGTATTCTAATTTTTTATTTGTGATTTTTTGCATTTTATATTGTTTATAATATGTACCTTGTAATTCATATTCGGAAATATATTAACCATAGTAAAGATGCATTTCTTTAACATTTTATACCACAAAACAATCTAAGATTGTTTATTTTCTGTTTATTTTCGGAAAAACGTAGATTTTAATACTAAAGCTTCCTCTATGATTGGGAAATAACTTATAGGTTTTGATGATGTGGCGAATAAAATTAACAAATTTAAGTTTGCGGGCATATACATTTGTTTTTTATGAAATGAGCAACAAATAAAACTTTGGTATGATTTTTTACCATGAAATATCGATTTTTTCAGTTATTTGTATCTTACTTTATTCTAAATTACATAACTGAAGGCTTATGGGAAGAACAATATAGGTTTTGATAACTCAAGCAAAACCGATTTATAAATGCCCATATTTTTTGATTATATTGTATAAGAAGTCTAACTTCTGCGCTTCTTCCAAGGAACTGTAAACCTGAATATCTGATATTACATAATTTCAGATTGATACTTCAACGCAATGTCAAGTTAAATGATTTCGACGGACAACAAGATGACTCTATAAGGGTTCTTCTTTTGAGGTACTGAACCCTAATAGTGGATTAATTATTTTAGTTTGGTTATTTTTTTTTATGGAAAAGGCAAGGCAAACGAGCGTTCGGGTCACCTGATGGTAAGTGATTACCGCCTTCCACGGCCCCGTGCAACACCAAAGGAGCTACAGGTGCGTTGTCGACCGACAAGGTGAATTGGGCGCCGGAGCCCAGCATTACCTGATGCGAAACGCAGTGGCATAAAGCCACTAATTAACGCCGGTTTTAAATGCCGGGAGTGGCAATGATCCGGTCGAGTCTGCCCATGCGTGTTGCCATTGCTGGCGACGTGACTCTACCACACGTACTTTAGTCGCCTCTGACGGCACCACCAGTACCAGAATGACCCTATTCTAGGCCGGGATCATACGGCACGATCTATACTGTTATACATCAAATAAATCATAATTTAAGTGTTTTGGGAATTGATTTGCTTTTGCTTGCAAAAATTGTCGTATTTATTAAAACATGTTTAGTTATTTCACGTCTGTCTAGATCAGGGGTTCCCAATCTTTTCTTGATCAAGGGCCACTTATAGAATTCTTGTTAGTAGAGACCACTATGTAGGTATAATAAAAATTAATTAATAATTTAACAAAAAAATTAAATTTTAAAATCTGTAGAAACTTATACGATAAGAAATATCAATATTTAAAAAAAAATCTATTATTTAGTATGATCGGGTGTGTGACTTTAAGTAAACATAAAAAATCTATGAATTTCATAAGACACCTCCGTATGTCATTTATAAAGAGATTCACGAGTGGTGTGGATGAAGTAAAACATACAGAGAGAAACTGAATGCCATGGAAGTGATATAGCAAGAAGATTCAAAAGAATAGAATCCGAGAAAAATCACGAACAAAATTTAGGTACTACGTAAATTTTCAGTCATAACTGGTTTAAACATAAAAAAATCATCTCACGAACCATCCGTGAGTTAGACATATTAGAAATATGTCTAAAATTCAGGACTACAGCCTGAAATCAGACCCATTCCTCTACTCTAAAATCTAATAATCATTGTCATCAACCAGCGTCATTGCCATCTTTTACCTTTTTGCTGGCAATGACGTCGCAATCAATGATGTTTTTACATACAATACGTTGGAACTTTAGGAAAAAACCATTCAAAGTACATGGAATGTGCTGGTTATAGAGTGTGTTCAAAATGTCAATATAAGTATATATTAACGATTGCCGAAACATTTTTAATCTAAAAGTAGTAAATAAAGATATCGATGACTATTTTTTTTATTTTTTTTTATTTAAGACTAGTTTCTGAATTGTTAAAGCTTCCGTGGCGGCCCTTGCACCATCGGAGAATAAAGCTCTACATGCTAACATTGTTATAACCCAAAATAAACAGTATGTTAGATAAGTTCTTTTCATGGCAATATTTAAACCAAAAGCTCGAGCGATCAATGATCTTATTTTTATAAACTTTTTTTGCGATTGATGTTTGTGTATCTACACTTAAATTATAAATACGTTTTATTGTTAAAAACTTTAAGTATGTGCTTATTTCATTGACAGAAAAAAATGAATATGGTGTAATTGAAAAGAAATTAGCTAAGAATACACCAAATCTCCGTGTAAAATATTAATTTTTTTAAGGTTTTTTCTTAAAATATATTTTTGTATATACTTGTCTAGACTACTTGTTTATTATTTAGTTAGTATTTAACATGATATTCATCTTCTTAAAATAATTTACTATTAATGAGTAAACACAAGTAAATTGAAATTTGTGTCTTCCGGAAGAACTGCCATATAGCCTAATATGATGCTAATACGAATGTATAATTTTATATATTTTACATTTAAGAAAGTGTTTATTGATTTATTTTATTTTTTTGGCATATTTATTTGTTTTATTTCCTCCATAATTTAGAGAGAATATAATTTTAAGTTTTAACTTTAATTTCAAGTTGGTCACACTGATTGACATTTGTGACTTGAGATTGTTTATCGCTCTCCTAATATTTGTGATTGTTAAGTACGAGTTTTCTAACCTAGAGAGTAATTTTTATAGTAACAAAAGAAAATAAAAAACTAAATGGAGGAACCGGAAGATATATTTAAAGAAAATGAAAATGGGCCCGTAGATAACGCTTGGGCTATGAAAATTCCTAAGTTTACCCAAGATGATAATCCACATGGTTTATTAGAAGAAAGTAAATTCGCTACTTTATTTCCGAAATATCGTGAACAATATTTAAAAGAATGTTGGCCTCTGGTTCAAAAAGTTTTAAAAGAACATCAAATCGTAGCTGAACTTGATCTAATAGAAGGAAGTTTGACGGTCAAAACAACAAGGAAAACGTGGGATCCCTATATAATTGTTAAGGCTCGAGATTTCATGAAACTTTTATCAAGAAGTGTTCCATTTGAACAAGCTGTTAGAGTATTAGAGGACGAAATAGGATGTGATATTATCAAAATAAATTCATTTGTAAACAAAAAAGAAACATTTTTAAAACGGCGGCAACGATTAATAGGTCCAAATGGGGTTACGTTAAAGTCTATTGAATTATTAACAGAGTGCTATGTACTTGTGCAAGGTAATACAGTATCAGCTGTGGGACCATATAAGGGGTTGGTTCAAGTTAGGCGGATAATTGAAGATACAATGAAAAATATTCATCCAATGTACAATATTAAAAGTCTCATGATAAAGAGAGAGTTAATGAAAGATCCTAAACTTAAAAATGAAAGCTGGGATCGTTTTCTTCCTAAATTTAAAAGTAAAAATGTTCCAAGAAAACAACCTAAAAATAAAACTAAAAAGAAACCTTACACACCTTTCCCTCCACCACAACCAGAAAGCAAAATTGACAAAGAACTGGCTACCGGTGAATATTTCCTTAAAGATGAACAAAAGAAAGCTAAACGCCGACATGAAAAAGAAGAACAACAGGTGCAAGCCAAAAAAGCTAAACAAGAACAACGTAAAAAGGACTTTGTTCCACCACAAGAAAAATTTGATAAAGAGCCAAATCTATCAGAGGTACCTCCTATAGACATTAACACTTTTAAAGCAAAAATTCGAAAAATATCAAAAAAGAAATAAATATAAATGAATGATTATATTTGGAATGTTACGAATAGTGTTTGGGTATTAATAATAGAAAAACTTTTTCAACTAAAACTTGTGTTTAATTATGGTATATAATATTAAAATACAGTACTACAAATACAATATTTAAACAAAGTAATTAATGATTTTCACAAGTAAATATTGTATTGTGTATAAATACCCTTGGAGTAAATATTGTAAGTTGTACAGGTCATCTACTTTTGGAAGTGATCACTGTCGCCCACATCCCCATGTAACACCGAAATTGTTATAGGCATATTGCCGGCCTTTATAGTGGATGTAGATGCACTTTTTGAAGGTTGTATGGTAAATAAAAGAAAGCTTCTTAAAATGAGATCTGGTTAAAATAATGCTTTCACCTATAAAATAGAAATTAATATTTACAATATGTACCATATGTTATGAGTACTAAATAGGAAAGTGATGATAAAATATTATAAAATCTGTATACCACACATGGCATAGGTAGGCAGAGGAAACCTAATGTGAAGACATTTCCATTCCTCACTTTCACATTGTGTTGGCAGAATTCGACACTGCGCTTTGCCTCATTACTAGAGTGAAGAAATGAATATATTAAATATTTCATTTCCTCAAATGGGAATCCAACCTTGAACCCACAACTTGTTGATTCAAATGAAATAATGTTATATATCATATACCTTTTATTTCTTTAAAGACTTCAAGAGTTTTAAAGAGGGTATATTCACATTTTTTCCAATAGTCTTCTTGCCATTCATAAATGGTTGGAGTACAAGTGGAATATGAATTTTTCCTTTGGGATCTTGATGGGATTCAAGTAAAGTTATAAGCATCCTTGGTATTGCACATGCAGTGCCATTAAGTGTATGTGCATAGTTTTCTTTATTGCTATTTATGTACTTGATGTTTAGCCTTCTGGATTGATAATCAGTGCAATTGCTACAACTTGAAATTTCTCCATAATTTTTTCGTCCAGGCATCCAAGCTTCAATATCATATTTTCTTAAAATAAAAGTTATTATTATTAAATCTTTCATAATTTTTTTTTCATCATGCTGTATCACAAATTTGACAGGGTAGGCAAAGCAAACTTATATGTCAAATTACTTTGACTTCCAATTCTCCACTTTTTGGTTAAATTGTTTATTGTATGATGGAGCTCAATCAAAGGGCAATTCATTGTTGTATGGCTGAGGTCAATGTGGTATTTTGTCTTGTTAGAACAGAGAAAAGTATAATACATCAAAATCTTTTAAATCTAATAATACAACGCTATGGTACTTTACCTACAAATTGAATTAAAGCAGTATTTATTCATGTTAGAGTTAGATGCTATCTTAAGGTGCCACAATATTATAACCAAATTTTATACATATTTATATTTATCATTAATGAATTTTTACCTAATAAGAAACAGAACAGAAAATTTTTACCTATATGCAGGAGCTCCGAGTTCATGTGCTGGCATATCTAAAACTTTCATATGAAAACCTAATGGTGTAAACAATTCTTCTTGTATATTCCTTATATATTCTAACATTTGATCAGAATTTTCCGGTAATGATACAATAAACATTTCAACTTTAGTAAACTGATGCACTCTACAAAAAAGTTAGTATAAAAGACATAGTAAGAAATAGCCAATAAAAGAATAGCTTATATATAAAATATTTTGATAAAATATAATTGAATCCTTTAGACATTCCCCACTTTCCGCCAAATTCTTGCAAGCATTGCATGTTGAATGGTAGAGCTCAACACTTTGCTTTGGTAACAGAAGGAGGGAATAAACATGTCACATTACATTTACACACTAGTGCCCCTGGGCCAAAATTGCCTTGGAATGATTATTGTATAATATTTAATTATGTAATGTTTATACCTATAGGTCCCTCTTTCTTCAGTAATATTTGAAGTCTCTGCTCTAAAACATCTACTAACTGCTGTCAATTTAAAAGGCAAATTTTCTTTTAAATGGATTGTATTAGCCAATAACCCAGCAAGAGACATCTCTGCTGTACCAGATAAATATAAATCAGGTCCATGGTGTACTGGATCTAATGAATAGATCTATCAATATAATATTATATTAATGAAAAATATATATTAACCAATACAATATGACAATATTTATACGTACTTGTGTACGATCATTATTTATCATCATTCCACAGCTTTTTAAAGTGTTACTAGATAATATGTCTGGCACTGATATTAAATTAAATTTATTTTTCATTAAAACTGCAACTGTATATTTTATTAATGCTTCTTCCAATTCTGCTAATTCATGTAAATAATAATAACTTTTAGTGCCACAGGTGTTTCCTAATTTATCCGTTCTCATTAGGTTTAAAAGTTTTGTTATTTCACCAAATTCTAATGGTTTATAATCATCAAACTCTTTTAATTTGTTTATTTGATGGACTATCTTTGGGGTATCTTTATAAGTTTCGACAACCGGATGACTTTTATTGGGCAAATTTAATAGTTCTTTATATAAGTCAGTTTTAATATTATGGTATAAAATGTCACTAGATGATGTGTTTTTAAATAAATCAAATATTTTTTGCACTTTATTAATATCTCCGATTCCCTTTCTGTTATTTATATTTTTTTCTATTTCTAATATGTTTCTCTTATTGCAGTAGTAATCAATGTCAATATCAGGAAAAGGATTTATAGAAAACGCTCGAAATGCTTTCAAGGTTTTCGGTTTTATATATTTATTAACAAAAAGTTTTAACATTTTTTCAAATAAAATATTAACCTAACAACAAATGACATTTATAGTATATATATAATTATATATTAGTTATATTACTCTTTGACTTTGCTTCACGGCCACCAGCACCACCAATCACCGTAAATCGGAGAATACCATACCATAGATAATCTATACTTATATATATTATATAAAATTGTAAATATATAAAAAAATGTTATTGAAGGGCCTTTATGATAGAACCCAAAACCTTTATATTAGAACCTAAAATAATGATTTTTTAATTTTTTGTCTACTTGTCTGTGCGCTTGTTCAACTCAGTTTTCTATTGGATTCTGGCAAGCTCCGTTTAACATTTTGTGTAAGTTTTATTATAATCGGTTCCTAAATTAAGAAATCAACTTAAAGTATGTTAACCGACAAAATTGCCACTTTTAAAAGACTTATTTTATCCAACTGTCTTCTTAAATTGGCGAGATTTTTAGGTTTCCATTTTTTGTTGTTTGAAATTGTTTGTAAAATATTTTATTTACGATGATAAAAGAAGATTGTAATTATAATAATAAACCCGCGGGGCAGTATGTGGCGAGCCGTTAGGGAGTGGCGACCCCAAGGGCCTGATTTCTCCAGAGGGGAATTTTAATCTATCCCTCACCTCTGGCTTGCCCTTATTAGCCGGCAGAGTGGAGCGCAAGAGCTATATGCTCGAAAGGGTGGAAGAGCTCAATCTGCGTAATAGCAGGGAAAGCCGCTCACGAGCCCCTCGTGATGGTGAAACCAGTGCACACCTCTCTACACCGACGACCTCTCTTAGCCGACCACGCCAATGTTGCGCCTCAGACATTACGCCGCTTTGTGGGGGTCCATCTAGTTAGGCGAGTCACCGTCCACCAACCATTCAATTTGAGACTATTGTAAAAGCGAACGTCCGATAGCCCATTCAATAGCCAGTCCATCTAAATTCCATTCCATAGTCTTAGTTTAGAATTCCATATTTTTCCACAGTTCCTACGCATTAACCGGCGAACATCTCTGGGCAATTACCTGTGGTTACCCAGAGATGGATCCCGGCTAATGCGTCACAGTAAAACATTTGTATATTCTCTAAGCGGCCTCTACGTGTTGGACCTGTGTCCACCAACCACGCAAGCCTTCCAAACGATCGGTTTCTTATGAACCCGTGAATTATGAAAGAGAAACAATAATAATAATAAATATACTTAATTGCACTTTTAAAAAAATTATACAATTCAAAAGCTTAAAAATAATAAAAAAATACAACAAGGCGGCCTATTTCAGGCAACCTTTGGATGTTGGAGTTTTATAAAAGTGGTGTAATGATATGATATAGTCATAAAAAGTACCAAGCTAAAAAGTAAAATAATTTGATATAATGATAAAAAGTGCCAAGATTTCATTTAGGATTTAGGAGTGGGGTCGGAATTTACGCAGGAAAATCTGCACTTGAAGTGCGTGCTTACTGTCTAGATAAATGTAAAATAACTAAACATTTTTCGACAATTTTTGTAAGCAAAATCAAATAAATATGTAATAATAAATATCCAAAAGACCTTAATTACGATTTATTTAGTTCATAACAGTATTCATCTAAGGCCATCGTGGCGCAGGGTCTCAAGCGTGTGACTGTAAGGCGATGGTTGTGGGTTCGATTCTCACTTGGGGGAATTAATTATTAATTCCTTCACCTAGATAGGAGACTTACCTGGCAAAAGCACATTAAAATAAAACGTAATGAAATAAACATCTAATATAGAAATATGTACTGGCTCATGGCACGCAACTCCAAACTCTCAGTAGACAACAAGTTGCTTCTACAAAATGATCCTTAAACCAGTTCTTGTGGAATTCAACTATGGGGGAGCGCTTGTATCTCCAACATAACTATTATCCAGAGATTACAAAATTGTATTTTACGCACCTTAACGAACGCCACATATGGTGTCAACAACTCGGAAATACAGAATTTTCCTAAAATGAAAACAGTAAAAGAAGAGATAAAAAGCTCCACCATCAGCTACAAAACGACTCAGCAACCACCCGAATGAACAAGCAACAAATTTGATGACTATCAGTTAAATAACTAAAACGACACAATATCCAAACACTAGTTGTAAGGTGGTAAAAGACGAGTACAGCTTCCCACTGGGGAGGTTCCTCTAAACGCCAACAAACCTAATATCAACAGATCTGCTTATAGTTTGGGACTGATCGCAGATGAACTCATACTGGAAAAAAATCTCTGCTCTGGTACTAAGGCAAAAATCATGGCATTGGGTTCCGCCACCGAACAGATCAACACTAAGTTTGCTTTGCATACCCTGCCATATGTGGGATACAGGTTAAAGCTAAAAAATAACAGTGTAGCTAACCAAACTAAAATAAATAATATTTTTTTCTTAAATACTCTTAATTCGCGAGCGTCTTATTTCAAATGGGCAAAGCCGTTTAGGGCCCGCTAATACATAAAATATAGTATAGGATATATACTGAAGAATACTGAACAGGTTCGTTACCTTAGTTTATCGATGAATTTAAGTTTAAATTTACTTAATATTAAACGATTATATTCATCGTTACATATTTTAAAACAAATCCTCATTTTTAGGAAATGAAGAAATATAGTGATTCATCCGAATGTTTATTAAAAAAAAAATCTTTCGATGTATTTTTAAAATAATACAATGTTAAGTAATAATTATGGCTTACTAAACTGTCATAAAAAAGAAGGAAAACTGTTGATAGAATGAAAGAAGGAGAAGTAAATTGAGCTTAATTGGCACGCCTAAGAGCCATAATATAAGTAGCAAAACGTTCCCGCGCTTTATTATTTACTTGATTGTTGACAACTGCCATGAAATATAGAAAACTGTATTTTAAAAAGTTTTTGTTAGCTATTAACTAATTTACTTTTTCTCAAAATGTTATTATAAGAATATGAAAAAACCATTGAAATTAGAATTTTAAGGTACTTAAATCATAAATATTATTTAAGAGTGGTTTAAAATGCCGGCCATGTCTTCAATAAATAATGTCCAAGAAAACATATCGGTTAAAAGTCATCAGTTAAAGATTAATAACATGTTTCGGACTAAGCGCAACAGAAGTCCTGAAGTTCAATTGAGTGTTAATAATTTGGTAAGGTTAATATTAATATTTGATATTATATTTTGTTTCTTAGAAAAAGTTCACAATTTTAAACAATTTATATTTTAGAAAAGGAAAAAGATTGATGAAGAAGAAAATATTGAAAATATTGAATGTTCTGAGAGCGTATTAAAAGATGCAGATAAAAAACATGATGTAAACTTTTCTAGTGCTTTATGTAATGATGAACCTCATAATGATAATATTGATAGAAATAATGATCTGAATGTAATTAGTGACAGTGAAAAATTAGATAATGTAAATAATAATGAATTTGAAACCAGCAAAGATGATAAAGACCAATTGACAAATAATGTAGGAAAAAACCCAATGGCAAATTTAGAAAAATGTGACATATGCGGACAATTCCTAAATAATTCTGATATTTTATATTACCAAGGGCACCCTCAAAATGCCATAGAAGAATATATTGCACTGACTGATGAAAAATTGGTACTTGCTTCTGGTAAGATTCATATTTATTTTTAAGTAGTGACTTACGTAGGTTTTGGCCAATTCAACTACACGATTATTTGCCTACTAATAAGAAAAAGATGAATTACATATATATTTCAATAATATTATAATTTTAAAGCATCAGCCTATTCAATAAACCAATTATTGTGTAGCAATTTTGTCAGATAAAATACTTTATGTTGTAAGCGTTACTAGTTGTGAGTTTGATTCCCCCTCAAGGAAATTAAATATTTATTTAAATTCTCATTGCTTTCATATATGCTGAGTTCCATCATGCAATGCATTCAGAATTTGGAGGAAAGTGAGGAATGGAGAGTCTTAACATTAGGTTCCCTGTGCTTTCCCTGCTGTGTGTGGGATGCAGCATGAAGCTAATTTTAATATAATAAGAAGATTAAATATGGTTTTGAGTTCTCTGTCACTTAATACTAAATATCTCAAAAATGGAACAGTGCTTTGAGAATGGAGTGCTTACACTCCAAAGGAGAATCTAATATTAATCAGGTTCCCTTGCCTACCCTGCTATATGTGGAGTATAGTGATATGCAAAAAAGAACTTTAAAATTATATTAACTTACTAAGTTGATAATATTTCAGTAGTTTTGTTTTCATGGTGATGTATAGTAATGTATTTAATTGGTTTAGGTGAAGAAGGTGACATTATGGAGAGACCACAAACAAATATAACGGGGTTTTCTATATTTGATGAACAAGGTCACTTATGTCCCATTGATGGTGGACTTGTAGAAAGTGATGTCAGGATATACATGTCAGGTTACTTAAAATCCATTTGTACTGAGTCTCCTGATATTGATGAGGACTCAATACCAGTAAAGGATGTTGGTCCAATTATAGAGTGGTAAGTTTTGTGTTGTTATAATTTACTTTGCCAGTACCTATTTTCTTTAGGATAAGATTTTGCTATGAAATTTGTAATAATCAAGTTTTAAATTCAATTGGGTGTTAAACAAGGCATTACAGCTTTGTTGTTTAATTCGTATTGAGCTATCTCAATACAAGGAATCCCCAAGGAGTGAAACAAAGTGACATGGGAGTGAAAGTAGTTAATCTAAATGTAAATTTCCTAATGTACATAGATGGTGCAGTGCTAATTGCATCATCTGAATGGGAGTAAGAAAAAGGTTCTGGTATTCGAAAGAAATTAAAAAAGGATGAAATATTGAAGATATTGGTTAACATTTGAAAACCCTGTACTGGTGTTTGACAGTGGACAAGGTGAAAAAGGTTTGCAGAGACTGTAGTGATTGGCCCTACATTCTCTCTGGCTACCTTTATACCAATACAGCATGAAAAGAAAGAAAATCTTCACGCTTTATCCTGCACATAGTATGCAGAGGGAACCTAATGTTAATACACTTCATTTCCCATTAAGACCCTTCCATCCGCCATTTTCATTTGAATTTTGAGCATTGTGTGTTTAGTGGCAGAATTCAGTGTCACAGATTGCATTGTTACCAGAGAGTGAAAATGGAAATATTAAATAATTAAAAATGTTGTTATATTTTTTTCCCTATATTCAGCATTTAACCCCTAATTGAAAATTTCCTATATCACTTATTATTATAATTAGTATTTTCTAATAGGACATTAGAAATTTCCTTTTTTTTTATGTTTCTACATAAAAAATGAAAATATAAATTTAAATAAATATTTCATTTCCTCAAGTGGGGATCGAACTCACAGCCATTCAATTTTGCTGCGCACTTTATGGCCCTGCGCCACGACTAACGAAAATAACAAAAATAATACCATAATATTTTTAAGGTTTATACATGGCTTTGATGGAGGAACAAGAAATTGTATTACATTGTCGACAGAATTTGGAGAATATAATCTACTTAAACCGAGCACAGAATATACACCTCTTATGAACAATTTATATGAAAAAATATGGCTGAGCAAAGTGGTAGTAGAATATTTAGAAGAGTATCACTATCTTCAACCTACTTATGAAGATCTGCTCGAAGTAGTGAGAGAAAACTCTATACCAGATTTGGATAGTGCACAAATGACAGAGGAAATGTTGCATAAACATGCTCAATTTGTTTGTGACCAAGTCGTGAGCTTGGAAACTGATGAGGATTCTGAGCCTCTTATTACGCTCCCATGCATGAGGGAACTTATCAAGTTGATGGGTATAAAATTCGGCAAACGAAAAGTACATGCCAAAATAGATTACAAGAAAGTCGATAAAAAGGCGTGGACGAAAGCCACTACCACTCCACTAGTTAGGAAAACTTTCGAAAGTTTCTTTACAAATCAGCTGGACAAGACCAACCACGAATTGGTGCTGAGAAGGAAGCGATGCGGGGTGTGTGAAGCGTGTCAGATGCCCGACTGCGGGCAGTGCAACGCGTGCCGCGCCATGGCCAAGTTCGGGGGCCACGGCCGCACCAAGAAGGCGTGCGTGCGGCGCCTGTGCCCCAACATGGCCGTGCAGCAGGCCGACGACGACGACGCGGACGACGACGACGCGCCCGCGCGCCCGCCCGACCACATCGACGACGCCGTGCCCGTCAAGCTCACGGGCAACAATAAAGCTATCAAGTGGCTGGCCGAACCCATCAAGGCCGACTCCGCCAAAGTCTATTACGAAAGCGTCGAGATGGATGGCGCCGAACTCCGGATCGGAGATTACGTCATGGTAGAGACTTCTCAACCCAACATACCGGCAATGGTCGCAAGAGTCACCTACATGTGGAAGGAAATAATTAACCCTAAATCTGGATATTTTCATGCTGAAGTTTTTATACGTTCATCTGACACAGTATTAGGAGAGGTCGGCGACCCGCGCGAGGTGTATCTGGGTGACAGATGCTGTCACGGTGCTCCTTTGTCGTCGATATTGAGGAAAGCATACGTGGAGAGAAAAGAACCACCCAAAGACTGGTTTCAGTTGGGCGGGAAAGAAGTTGTTGAAGAATTCTTTGAAGATGATGGTAAAACATACTTCTACCAAAAGTACTATGAAAGATTTACTGCTCGATTTGAGGACTTGCCGGCGGATCCAGAGTGTCCTAACCAATTAAGAAAACACAGGTTTTGTCCTTCGTGTGAACGGAAAACTAAACGTGATGCGAGAGATATTCCAAAAGTTTTTGACAAAATCTTAGAAAAGTCATCCTTTGTGGATGCCAATAGAACCGAGTGGACGACGGTTAGATGGAGAGATGACGACTATAAGAAAGGTGGTGGAGTGTTTCTTAAACCAGGGACATTCAAACTTAAAAATAGTATCATGGATAAAGATAATAATGGAAAAATGAAACTAGAAAAGGTTGATGAAGATATATATCCAGAATATTATAGAAAGAGTGACAATTATTTACGAGGCTCCAATATAGACACAGGCGAGCCATTCTGTGTAGCTCACATTGCAGCAGTCACCGCGGCCGGAGCCGGCCCTCTCGTCGCACCTCAAGATATATACTTAAAAGTTAATATTTTGTATAGGCCAGAAAATACTACAAGTAGATTCCCTCAAAATGAGGATCTGAATGTTGTCTATTGGAGTGAAGAATTGAGGGAAGTTTCGTTTTCTAGCGTCGTGGGCCCGTGCCACTTAGTCTACATAGATAACATTCCTCAGCAAGACTATCTATACGATTGGCTGGAGAGAGATCCGAATAGAATATATTTCCGTTCGGCGTTTAATAAATCTTCCGGAGAGTTCGAGGAAGTCCCTCAGCATGCCAAAAGCGTAGGTCGCACGGACAAGGGAAAGGGCAAAGGGAAAGGAAAATCGAGCAAAGCAGTAGAAATGGTTACCAAAATAGAAGAAACGAAAGTGAGACCTCTGAGAACATTGGACGTGTTCGCCGGCTGCGGCGGGCTGTCCGAGGGCCTGCACCAGGCCGGCGCGGCCGAGTGCCGCTGGGCCGTGGAGCACGTGGAGGCGGCCGCGCACGCCTACGCGCTCAACAACCGCGCCTGCGCCGTGTTCCGCGACGACTGCAACGAGCTGCTGCGCCACGCGCTGGCCGGCGCCTCGCACTCGCCCGCCGG
>JAATLQ010015458.1:0-47957 GCA_013421005.1 Heliconius erato x Heliconius himera | reverse complement strand
GCGCGACGCCATGGGCGACCTGCCGCCCGTGCGCGACGGCGCGCGCTGCGCCGACCTGCAGTACGGCAGCGCGCCCGCCACGCACTTCCAGCGCCTGGTGCGCGGGCGCGAGGGCGGCGCCGCGGACGCGCGCCTGCGCGACCACGTGTGCAAGAGCATGGCGCCGCTCATCCAGGCGCGCATCGCGCGCGTGCCGGCCGCGCCCGGCGCCGACTGGCGCGACCTGCCCAACGTGGCCGTGCCGCTCGCCGACGGCACCCGCTGCAAGGTACGCTCGCCGGGTCGTCATTCTAAACATTGGAATGTTAAATGTGTGTGAAAAATCTCCCTAGTGAGATGTAAATAAGTTGTAACGAGATTATCAAAATGTTTACATAGCCTGATGAAAATATAGGGTGGAAGTGTCAGTACCACTTTAAATGAAACCACACTTTTAACTAGTCTATAAAAGCGTACTACAATTAAAAAACATTTTTTTTCCCAAAAATGAAAGTGTTGTTTTTAAACAAAATAAATAATAAAATTGTTGTTGTAATATAAAACGCCATTTGTCAAGAACGATGCAGGCACACACAAACCTATCAAAGGAAAACCGCCGCATACGCCTCATTCTGACATCGAGTCGTAGGTACTAGCAACAAAGTTCAAAGTTGATTAACCTTTAGTAGTATTTTTGTAGTAGTATGTGCTTACGTTATTGGTATCTATGCGTAACTGCGTCACACGAAATACAGGTATGGGTAAACATAGTGAAATGAATAAAAATCCTACGTCTAAACTGTTAAGGTATCTTGATTAATTTCTTTAGGTATGGGTTAAAATATTTTACCCTTTATGCTGTTTCCGTAAAAGGAGCGCTGACACTTCCAACCTGTATATGGCCTAGTGGTCCGAGGACACGGACAGCTTCGAAGAGTTACCCGCTATTTTTTTAATTTTTATATAGGTTTTCTATAAAAGTACTTTTCTTTCTTGATTTCGAATAACACTAAAAATATGAAACAATGTAATGTAAAAGTGTTTTGTATATTGTAAACACCAGGTCCTCCAATACCGGTACGAGGACAAGAAGAACGGGCGCTCGGGCACGGGCGCGGCGCGCGGCGTGTGCGCGTGCGCGGCGGGGCGCGCGTGCTCGCCGCACGACAAGCAGGAGAACACGCTCATCCCGTGGTGTCTGCCGCACACCGCCAACCGGCACAACAACTGGGCCGGCCTGTACGGTGCGTGGACACCTCATTACATCTTGCTTGGTTAAGAGCATTATGAACCTTTATGCCGTTATTCTGTAAAGCTTCTCGTATCACATGCTCAATTATATGCAGGCACCATCAACATCTAATGTGGGTCTTCACAGTAGCCGCTTCTCTCACACACGATAGAATTCGACCCGAATTTGAATGGCGGAACACAACGCCGCACTATACTTACCGGAACGGAAAAAAGAAAATTCCCTCCAAGTGTCTTAACATTTTTACATCTACAATAATAATTTCCACGACACGTGATGTCATTCAGTCCTATAACTCCCTATTTTGCCATGTCAGCATTTGATTTGAGTTACTGAGCCAGAGTCTCTTATTACAGAAGGCAGCAATAGCAAAAAAATATTTTAGTATGTACTTTAAATGAAAAGATAATGCCACATAAGCACTTTTTAATCATTATTGTCTGACATCCCGTAGTACAATTAACTTGTTAATTGTGCGTGGAAAGATAGGCTTTCTGAACTTTTGCGCATTGTATACTCCAGAATGAAGTTAGCAAAGATAAGAGAAATGTTAAAATGTAGTCTGCGTAATTATCAGTATTCGTATATAAAGCAAGTGGGTACCGGCAGGTCGCATCGCGTGGGACGGGTACTTCAGCACGACGGTGACGGACCCCGAGCCGATGGGCAAGCAGGGCCGCGTGCTGCACCCCGAGCAGGCGCGCGTGGTGTCGGTGCGCGAGTGCGCGCGCTCGCAGGGCTTCCGCGACTCCTACCTGTTTGCGGGCACCGTGCTCGACAAGCACCGCCAGGTTGGTACCCTGTATCCTCGAGCTTCGAGGAATTGTGATTTGAGTAGCGGAACGGCTCGTCAGAGGCGGATGGTTTCAACAAAGTTAATTAAATAAATGTTAATAAAATGTCCAGAATGGCAACAAAATGTTGCTTTAATACCAAGCATTTATCAGTCTTTTATAATAGGCAAAATGTGTGAGGATGAAAAATAAAAATTATGACTACAAAAAGGCAAAGGCCTTACCAGAATGAAGAAATGGGAAATTTTAATATTGCATTCCCGCGAGAGAATTGAACCGTATTTCCACACCATTATGCCACTGAGCCAAAACGGCTTTTGGGCAGAAAGTTGGCAATATGCGTAAACATCAAAAACAACCTCAAAAAGAACGACAACATTAAAAAGAAACAACATGAAATTTATATTTTATTGAAAAATCTTTATACATATTATGTAATTGATTTTCAAAGCACAGAATTTGTATTTTTTTGTATAGATTCGAATTCCCTACTAATGTTGGTTGCGTGTACTGAAATACCTATTTTCTTACTTAACACAAAAATATTGTTTTTCATCACTTTTTTTACATCATAATAATATAACTAAAATATGTTTGTTTTACAGATTGGAAATGCCGTACCTCCACCACTTGGGGCAGCATTAGGAAGAGAAATTAAAAAAGCATTAAGTGCATCATAACACTTAATAATAAATAAATTATTGACATATATTAATTATAGACGATATTAGTTTGTTTTATTTTTGTCTTCACTGTATCTATCCAGAACAGGGTACTTTAAAATAAACAAAATCTTATTTTATCTTGCTTTAAGTTATTGTAAAATTACTATGATAGTAGAATAGATTACACTAGGGTTGCCTAAAAGAATCCTGCCGCAATCACCTTTAATTAATGTTTTTCGTAACTCGTTTTTTGAGAAAATTGCACTCATATGTTTTTATGTGAATCGCACATCATTTGAAAGAAAATCGCATAAGGAATTGGAAAAGTCTGTCGCAAGCGGGTTGCCTGGTTTAAACGCGGGGTTGCGCGGTTTAAACAAGTCAATATCAATATTTGCACTCATGTGTTTTTTTTAATGAATTATATATCAAATTAAAGCTTACTTTTTTCTCATCACTAAATCTTTATATGGAAAAATCTTTAAATTGCCACCGATTTAATAAAATTTTAAATTCAGACTTACAATTATTTTATTGAACACGTGTTTCGTGGTGTTTTTTAGAATTCACTTCTAATAAGCGGGTGAAGCCGCGCGCGCCCTCTAGTCTTAAATAAAGTAAAACATACTTTGATTTTGTTAAACACTAATAATTAAAAAAGATTTTATAATTTTGAAGTCGGTGTACTAATGCTACAACAACCTTACTACAATCAAATATTAGGCCTGTTTGTTTGTTTTACTTGGCGCAGACTTCAAAATTATAAAATCTTTTTTTAATTATTTCTGTTTAACAAAAACAAGTACGTTTTTCTTTATTTAAGATTATTACTTTTGAGTTCGTTGTTTGAAGTCGGTTTTTTTTGTTAAAAAATAATTTTACTTTTATAGAAGATAGATAGAAAAAATAAATCTCATATAAAAAATACATATAAAACATGTACTAGTCAGTCAGTACATGCCAGTGGTGGCGCAGGGGCACAAAGTTAAACGCTAGGTTCCCTCTGCCTACCCTGCTGTGTGCAGGATACAGCATGAAGCTAAATTAATTTAATATACTAGTTTGTTGAAATAAAAACAATATAAAACAACAAGAGCCTAAAAAATTACTTATTTATTATATTTTTAGTTTTTCTTTTAAGATTTTTAACTAAAACATTTAACTCAGTGTCTTCTTTTGATTTTTTTGGTGCATTCTCTTCATGGAGTTTTTCTGAAGGCCTCCGTTTTAATTTCTCTTGAATGAGTCTTTCCATGTTCTTAGTTTTCTTGAAGTTTGGATCAGTAGGGTCGATGTTGTAGTGATGCGAGTCATACAATGCGGCAAATCTTTGATCGTTTACATTTATTTCGAAATCTTGAATTACTGATTTTTGTTCTTTCATCTTTTCTTTAAGTTTCCTTTTTCGCTTTGATTTCTTTGAAATATTTTCGGCGTCCTGTATCTTTTTGAGACTGAAATGCTCCTTACCATCGTCATCGTCTAAAAGTAATTCTAATTCAGCTTTCTTCTTTTCATCCTCTTCTGATTCATTACTATCTTTCGTTTTAGATATCTTTTTGTTATTTAGTTTGTTTTTAAACTCTGGTTTATTAAGCTCTTCTGCGAAATATGGGTCATTCATATCAATATCTGAGGGTATTTCGTCTGAAGAATCATTTGCGGACTCTAAATCTTTGTTTTCTTTAAGTTCTTTTATCTTAATTTTTCTTTGTTTTTTCTTGTCTTTTTTCTTTTGCAATAATTTTTCGAAAGGTGTCAAATCTTTATCATCTGAAAAAATATTAGAATAAAAAGTTAATATGATTGGTAAAAAAATATCTTATCAAAATTTACTTATTTTTCTTCTCTTTCTTTTATTAATCTTTAGATAGCAGATAGCAGGTCTGATTCCGGTCTGAGAAATGTTTATTTTTATTTTCTCGCTGTAGTAAGGCTAAGCACGGAGTTAAGTTCCGCAAAACAAACTGCACTTTCACAAATTCAGATTCATTAGCTATAGACAGCTTCAATTACCTTCATTAATTTTCTTTTTGACCAGCTCTTCCGCTCTGTCCTTGGCCCCCAGACCCCATGTGATTTCCATTTCCATATCTTTATTTCCTTTCTTCTGTTCTTTTTTCTCTATATCTTCGAGTAATAATTTATATTTTTTTATGGGATCTTCTTCTTCATTATCTGACTTTTCTTCTTGTTCTTCTACACTTTCATCTGTAAAAGATTTTTTTACATATATTTTTTTAAATGTTATAGTAAACGTCTAGTTGTAACTCGGCGAAATGGACGACGGAGTGTCTTGACAGTATATTTTTGGCTATGCAGGATAGACGGCTCGGGATCCCTCCCGGTCGACTAACGGTGACTTTGTTTGACATAGATTGGGGAGGAGTCCTAAATTGACCTCTAGCCACACTTATTGAAAACTAAGAATATGGTGAAAATTAAAAAAAAAATATATTATTATACTACCAATAGAATTTCATTTCGGAAACTATCAAGTATATATTTTAATTTTACTGCCTTTTTATACAAACTTACAACAGAGAGATGTCATGAATGTCACATTTCTGATTTGGATATGGATATAGGAAGAATAATATATTAACCTGTTAACCAGGGAATTAGCTATTGCTCAACTCTTTTCAGAATGGGGACTTTTTCTTCGTAAACAAATAAAAAAATGAAATAAAATTAAAAAAAAAAAATTAAATAATAATAATAATAATTAATTCAATTTAAATTAATTAATTTTTATTAAATTAATTAAAATTTCGTCATGCCCTCTTATGTATGACGAAATATTTCGTCATACCCAGTTAACAGGTTAAAGTCGGTTACGAATATAATATTATTTCGGACTATCCATAACTAACAGATTACTGCGGAATGTTATGTACATTATGAAAATGCAAATATTCGGATTTATTTATCACCATTTATCTCTTTTTTTATATTACTTTAATTTCATCCCGGGTCGGGTACAACTTTTACCTTTAGTGGGTACAACTTACAAGTTCTTTATTTTATTTTCGATAAAATAAGATAATTTTTAAACATTGTTTAAAGTGTTATTGCACACTTAGGAAACGTTTTTTAAATAAGTATAAAAAATAAATAAATAAATTAGCTCCACACTGTATCCCGCACGCACACTGCAGAGTAGGCAGAGGGAACCTAGTGTTAAGACACTCCGTTCCCCACTTTCTGCCGAATTCCGGGGGTATTGCGTGTTGAGTGGCAGAACTCAACGCCGCGCTTGTCCTCGACACCAGAGCGAAGAAATGGAAATATAAATTTAATTAAATATTTAATCTCCTCGAGTGGGGATCGAACCCACAAACAGTCGGTTTTACAGTCACACTTTGTGCCCCTGCGCCATGACTGGCGTCTAAATAAGCATAAATAGATACATACTCTAAATGATATTTAGAGTCCGCTCATATTCAACACGATAGATTCGATTACAGTTACGGAGCTTCATGACCACCATGCTATAATTACCTTCGCTACTAGAAGCAAGATACTCTTTCAAATCCAAATCATCAATTTTGCCATCGAGGGCACTTTTTATAAGTTCAGTTCGGTTGGGGTTGGTGGCGTCCCACGTGAGATCCACTTTGGCTTGTTGCAACGCAGTCGTCGTAAACAACCGCGGTTTATACTTAGTCAAATCTGGCAGCTTGTTGCAAGTTTCACGCGGCTCCTGTAATTTTTTACATATATTTATATTTTAGCTTCACGCTGTATCCCGCACATACTTATATAAAGGGAAGCTAATTTTTAAACAAAAAACAACATGTACTGCCCCATGTCGAGACATTACATGTCGAATAATAGGACTCAACACGACGCTTTTTTTACCAGAACTCAACAATTAAGTATACAAATGAAGTAGTGCGCAATTAAAAATTTTTAAAAAACCTTTCCTACTAAAATAAATGAAAAGAATAATGTTAGCTTTCTATTTAATTCGGGTTAGTGCCCAAATGTATCGTAATCAAGTGGTGGTGGACAGAGGGTTTCAAGGAAGGACGGGTCGAGTCCCGCTACGTTGAATATTGTTATACCTTTATTAAAATATCAGTTTGCACTACTTTGAACTACGCTATTAATCATTTACTAACCTGGATTCTTTTCGTGTTCTACAAACATTATCATTTAAAAGACAATTAATCGGCTGATATTTTCAATGTTTAAACCATTGAAAATATCAGCCAATTCAATAAAATAATTATTTTATAAGAATTTTGTGGAATTGAATATATTAAAGTATTTTTTTTTACTTTTGAACCGATTAAAATGAAACAGATGCTACATTTTAATGGAATATAAGCCTACTTATATAGAAAACGTATAAAAATTTTAACGCAGCGGGACTCGAACCCGCGCCTCCTGGAAACCGACATGGTCCTGGTTCAAATTTTTATACGTTTTCTAAATAAGTATTTTTCTTTCCTAAGTGTGGAATAACACTTTAAAAATGTTTAAGAATATAAGCCTATTAACCTGTTCAAATGTAACGTCGTCAGGTATAAACCGCATATCCAGCTTGGTAGCACTACTCTCATATTCCATGCCGTCGCATTCACTGTACAGCTTGTCCGCTGTAGTAACTGAGTCACACTCCACTACTGCATAGTAGTATTTGAGTCTGTTCAACTGATACCGACGCAGTTTTTCCATATGATACGAAGAACCTTTTAAATATAATACGAATGCATTAATATTTTTTACACAGAGTTAGTTTATACTAACAAAAAATTCAGCTTGAAAATAAAAGAAAATTCTTTACATAAAAAGTGAAGTCCAACAATAAAGTCAAGATTTTCGATGTGTGCGTTTAAATAAATCAAGCTCAGCAAATTCAGCTTTATGCTGTATCCCTCATATAACAGGGTAGGCAGAGGGAACCTAGTTAAGACACTCATTCCACACTTTCGCTGAATTTTTCAAAGCATTGTGTGTAGAGTGGCGGAATTCAACGCCGGGATTGTGCCTTGGTGCCAGAGCGAAGTAAAGAAAATATTAATAATGAATAATTCATTCTCTCAAGTAATACAATTAAAAAGATATGTGAACCTCCAAACAAAACAAAAGAAAGATAAGTATGCATGAGACCTCCTATCAAATATGTACTTTAATTGTAGTTATCAAATAATGAGCCAATATCACTTAAAAGTCAGCATATTGGTTGTGATATAATAATAAAAAGATTCTTTTTATGTTTATAACTTTATATATACTTAGTTATATCTTAAAGGAAAATAATCAACTTTAAAATTTTTATGATAATATTCATACCCCTGAGAAGAGATTGAACCTACTACAATGGCTACAATATGTTATAGAGGCCTCTGTCTCAGTTACCTTCTTCATTGCCACCATCATCGGAGAGTGTGTCCTCAGCCTTTGCAGTTAACTCAATTGGTCCTTTGATTTCTTCTTCTTGTAATCTTTTTAAACCATATTCAGATGGATAAATCTTAAACACAGTTACTACAATTAATTTAAAAAATCATGATTACTTATGATGTGCAAGAGTGCAGTTGTAAGCGTGACAGGTTCGATTCTCACTCGAGGAAATAAAATATTAAACATTTTCGTTTCCTTGCTCTGCTAATGAGCAACACGCCCACTGCGTATGTGTGTAGGTACAGACATATGAATTAAACATATCTATATATATGATATTTATAAGGAGAAAATGCTATAATAGTATTTTAATAAATTATTGCCTAAAATAAAAAAAATATGTAATTTAAATTCCAGATATTTTAAATAATACTTACAGTAACATTATATATTGCACCACCAGGAGGCAAAAATGAACTAAGTAGTACCATCAAATCTGTTGCCTTTATGTTATCCCAGTCCATGTTGCAGATTGCTATCCTACAATATTGAACACCGAAATTTAACAATATTTTCTCATTATATACATAGTTTTTCTTGGTGAAATATTTTTTTATAGCTTCACAATGGATCCACACACCATCCAAATTGTGAAGTATTTAGTAAAATCAACTTTGACATAGATATAAAATTTTAACAAAGTTTCATCATAAACAGAACATTACATAAAATGTAATATATGATTATAATATATGTAATATATGAATTTAAAAATATGATTATAAGTTATATTTGTTATTATATTGTTTTTTTTTCTTTGCTCAGCTGACCAGTGCAAGGAAATAAAGATACTATAACACCCCACCTTTAGTTCTGCCACTCAGCAGGCAAAAACTTTAATAAGAAGAAAATGGTAAATTTTATAAAGGTGTATACATAATAGTTTAAGAGGAGACTATTTTCTTGTTTTGTACTTTTTAGAGTATGTTTTAGTAGTCAGGTTTAAGTTTAAACTTTCTTTTTATTAAACTTATTTTAGAGTTATGTGTCCAATTATGATACCTAACTAGTTTAGAACTGATTTTATAAAGTCTTGCAATTATCACATGATTGCAAGCGATGCTGTGAGCAACAGTTAATAATGTTTACATATTTAAAATGTACTAAGAAAACTCTTTCATTTGTTACCCCACACAACACCATAAAGAATTTTTTTTTAGTTCTTTAATTTAAGTCCCCTAGAGGGTGCTGTAGTTAATTTAACATGACATATATTTTATGTAGCCTATAACAAGAGGCTTCTAGAGATACCTCATTTGTCTAATTATGATAACTAGTTTAGAAGTTATGAGAGAATAGATGAACATCCATATCCACATACATACATTCAGTTCAAATCATAACCCTTAGTTATGCTTCGCCATAAAAATTAGACAAAGTGGGGAATGAAGATTCATAACAATAGGTATCCTGCCCTGGTATGTAGGAAAACAGTAGTAGTGTGTGAACCTGCATTCTATTTGCAAATTGATAAATTTAAATTTCTCGGATGCAAGATAAATAATTAAATTTAACATTTGAAATTAAAATATTTACTACCAAATTAACAATTCTTATATATTTTAAGGCATATTACTACAGAGTGAATTTGCTAAAATATTTCCTCCTTCAAAAATATGTTAAAAAAATGAGTTTGAGGCCATTGTAGTACAGGGGCATTAGCATGTGAATGTAACAACAGTTGTGGGTCCGATCCCTACTCAAGGGAAAGAAATATAATTAATAAGTGAATTATAATATAAGCAAATTTGGGGGTTAAAAAATATTTTATGTACATACTACTATTTTTAACCAAAAATTTACTTTTAGTTTTTTAATAGTAAAATCTCAATTTTGATAAAATTTTATTAAATTATGAATTAAAAATATATGTTTCATGATTTGGAGTGTAAAATCTACATATATTATTGGAATATGACCTTCTTGTTGATTCATCTGTAGTCTCAGCATCAGCGTCTAATTCACCCCATTCATGCTCTAATTCACTATCTCCTTCTTCTTCACTGCTCTCTTCATCACTAGATGAGTCTGACAGTATAGTACCTGAAATAAATTAGAATATATGCATTCATAACTTGCTAGTGTCTTTATCATTGTTAATTCATAAAGCCTATATATGTATATACCTTCACCACGAGCATAATCAATATCTAAGTCCAACAATCTATTTTTTGTTTTTTTATCTAGATTTCCACGCACTAATTTATCATTTTTAAATTTGATTGACTCATCAGATATTTCCTTTACATTATCAACATCCTTGGCGGAAATTCTTTTAACAAAACGACCAGGACTTTCTTCATCAATAGTTTCATGTTTTTGATTTCGGTCACAGGAGTCTGAACCCGCTTCGGATTCTATTTCTTCAGCATCTGAATCCTCGTCAGACTCCTCTAAATCATAATATCTGCGCAAATTTTCTGTTGATGTCTCGTTTATTGGTCTTCCGCGTTTATCAACCGTATATTTTACTTTAAATTTTTCATCATTAAACATAGATTCAAATCTTTTATCAATCTTCACCTTCCGTTCATGTTTAGGTATTTGCTTATAACGAGGATCGTTAAGATATTTGGCAAACCTATTATCCTGTAATATATTCTCACTCATTTTCTTTTATTTAATATTTTATGCTAACGATTAAAGTAAAATCATAACACTATCATATGTTGATATAACCTAAAAAATAAAAATACAATATTATGACATTAACCACGGCACAAGTCACAACGTACAGATAATAATGTAATATGTATCAACTCTATTTTTAATATCTGTGTATTATTAAAAATTATGGTCGAGATATTTTGAAAATGTAGGTGCAGTAAAACGTAGTGGTAGAATCATTTTTTGACTTAAAATATAAAAAGTACGTATATTGAAGTGTAAATAAAAACTCATTGTACATTTACCATTTAATACAGGTCACAGGAGTCTGAACCCGCGTGTTTATACTTCATGTAAGGTCATTTAATTTTTTTTCAAGTCTTTTAATTCTTCTTAAACTTCATGTAAGGTCAAAATTATTTAATTATGTTTAAAATAAGAAGTTACTTTATAACGTCAACCAATTTTCCACCAATTGACAAAAGTTAATGCCTCAGACCTGAGAAGAACCGGCGTAAGAAACTCAGCGGGATTTTTTTACTCCATTTTATACAAAAACAATTTATTCAATTTGTTGTGATAATGATACTTTTGAAACCGACTGTAAAATATTTGAAGCCCAAGCCATCTAAAAAATTAATCAAGATTCGTCAACAGTTTAGACGTAGGATTTTTTTTATTCATTTCATGATATTTACCAGAACCTAGCGTTGGCGATCTGCCACTTTCATTCTCAAAAAACATACCAGAACGAGAGAGGTGTATTATTCGTTCTTTTTTTACACAATTGCCTATTTTTTATAATAAGCCTAAATAGCATTCAACTTTACCGCCGATACTTACGACTCGATTCTGTGAGTGAAGCGTGTGCGACGTTGTCGCTTTGATAGGTTAGTGTTTGTGTGCACCATTCTTAACAAATGGCATTTTATTTTATAACGATAATTTTATTAATTATTTTGTTTAAAAAACACTTACTTTTGCAAAATCTCTTTTGTTTTAATTGTAATAGGCTTTTATAGAGTAGTTAAATAAAACTGTGCTTTCATTTAAAGTGGTGATGTCAAAAACACTCCGTATAAGCTTGTCAACTCTAATATGACTTGTTCTGTACAAGATAGGTCTTCTCGTTTCTACACAAATATTCTCTTTACTATCAACCCATGTTACGTGTTTAGTAACTCTTAATAATGTAAAATTGTACATGTACAAATATTTTCATTGATTGATTGTCTATAAATTTAAATTATAGTTTTTACTAACCTATTAAATATAATATTTTTTTCGGAACACAAATTAACAATTAAAGTATTTTATTTTACCTTAACCTACAAACTTGTAAATACAGGATCATCCATCGTCTTCATTCTGCGTTTTCTACTCCCCCCCTTTTATCCGGTTCCGTACATATTTTTTCGGAAAAACATTTACGGTATCGTAGCCCGTAGGTAATAACATACACTTTCTACTGTTTTATAGAGTTGGCAGCCCTGATGAAATGTCAATGTCTTAAATAATTTGTCAAAATAGGTTATCCTTATCAATTATCGACTTACACAAGGAATCGCAATTGTTTCCTTTTATTTACAACCTTCAACATCGTTCATTATATATTCGTTACATAAATAGTAGTAAAATTTAGAATGAATAGCATAGGAGAAGAGTGTACGGAATTAAAAAAAAAATATGATGATTGTTTCAACTCTTGGTTTTCGGATCGTTTCTTAAAAGGTGATCACGATGATTCGATGTGTGCTGGAATATTTAAAATTTATCAAGAATGTGTAAAGGTATAGTTTGAATATTTTCAACCTAATTTTATTATATTAAAAATTAATCCAACTTAATTTTTTTTGTGTTAGTTCAGTGTTTTATACATAAGCGGCAATGCTATTTCTTAAAATATGGAGTAGAATGATGTAATATAAGATGAGGCCAGTTGTGGCATAGGAGCACAAACTGTGACTGTAAAATCAACTGGTTGTGGTTTTGATCCATACTTGAGGAAATGAAATATTTATTTAAATGCATATTTTTATTTCTTCAATGTGGTGTCAGGCCAACGCACGGTTGAGTAGGTTCCTGCCTTCCTTGCTGTGTGCAGGATGCAGTGTGAAGTTGAAAAAAATTATTATGTAATATGTAAATAGTATTTGACTAATTATATTACTATTTCAGAAAGCGATGAAGCAACAAAATATTGATTTTAAAGAAGTAGATAAGGATGTTTTGGGTACTGACAGTGAATTTAAAGTTCCGCCTGAGTCTAGCAGTTGACAGATAACTACATGCAGCCTTCTTTGTGCTTTCAGCCCAATTACAATTTGGAATATATTTAATGTCGGCAATTCAAATACAAAAACAGCCATTACAAATGATGAATAGAGATCCCTCATCATTCAAGTCATTATATGTGAATATTATCATCAATAATATATTTTTTTAGCTTCACACAGTATCTCTTGTATAGCAGGGTAGGCAGAGAGAATCTTATATTATGACACTAGTTCCCACATTCTGCCCAATTTTTGAGGCACAAATACAAATGTTGAGTGTAGGACCATGCTTGGTCTTGTTAATAGATCAAAAAAAATTAAAGATTTCATTCCTTGCATCACATTTACAGCCAGACAGAGTATTTCTTAATTTTATAATTGTAATGCTTGTGTGTATATTCCATTTATCACATTGTTTACAGTTCCAGTTTATTTATAACAAACATTTGACTTATTATAATTAATAGTCCTGTAAATTTTTATTACCTTAGTAAAAAAAGGCTCTTTTTAAATTTCCTAATTAAATTATTTATTTACTTTATCATCTAGTTAATGTATTCAATGTAAAAGGGCATTTAATTATGTAACTTAAACTTAGTTTTATTAGAAAAGTGTTAAATAAAATGTTATGCTCCAAAGTGCATTTATTTAATAAATCATCTGTATCAGCAGTTTATGATTTTTTTCACATAGCAGGGTAGGCAGAGAACCTAGTTGCAAGATATTCCAGTTTTTGGCCAAATTGTGTGTTGTCAGGCAGAACTTAATATTGTGTTTGTCAAAGCAGGATATAAAAATAATTAATTCCCTTTAGTGGGGTTAGAACTGACAAGTATTTTGTCTACAGTCATATACTATTTCACAAAGAACATTTTGCCATTGTAATTTAATATTAAACAAAAATTGTATGGAAATTAAATTATTAGTTTTCACATTGCTCATAGACTACATTATATAATTCATTGAGTACATTTATTGGAGTTTTCTATTAGTGGCAATTTTTTCAATGAATACTTATAAACTTTTGCATTTCATTGAATAAAAAAAAATATATCTATGCTGTTGTGGGGCAGGTGTACATGCATCTGACTGTAAACAAGACAGGTTGTAGGTTTAATTCTCATACAAGGAAATAAATTATTTAATATTTTGCTTTGCTATGGGTAATGGGACGGTATGACATTGTTCCACCACTTGTACACAATAATTCCGGGATTAATATTAGGTTTGTGGGCTCTCTCTGCCTACCCTGTTAAGTGTGGAACATAGTGTATAGCTAAAAATAAATATCAAATAATAATAAATAAAAAAACAATTTAAATTGGAGCATTTATTCATTCAAACATTCATCAAGTTTTTATCATAACCTTTATTTTATATAAAGAGATTAGCAAAATGTTATTTGTTTTCTTAGAATATATTTTAACATATGTCCTAGTATTACCCAAAAGTAATAGGAACAGGTTTATAAAACTAAAATTTAAATAAATAAATTACTATATCTTTATCTCTGACTGGTATCTCTTGGTCTGTAGGCTATACCGCGACTCTTCATTTCTCTGATAACTCCTGCTGGAAGGCGACCCGATACAGATATAGCATAAACTCCTTTACAAAATCTACCTATAAAAAAACCAGGTGGTAAATGACAGCAGAAATATAATATATATAAAGGTTAGAGACATCAAATGTGTGGAAACAAGTGTCATTCATTACATCATACAAAGAAGATGATGTAGACTGATTTGGCAGTTTTTAAATATAGGTTAGGTTAGTTTAGTTATTTTTTAAATTTTAAATACTTAACCTGCATTTAATAAATGACAATTCTGTAGCTACTGTGGTAATAGTATTGAAAATCTATGACTGTGATTAGTAAGCACTGAAAAAAGTTAAGTTAGACTTCTCAATTTTACCAACTCTGACTTATATTATAAGTATAATATAAAACAGAAAACATTAGTAGTAGGCCATCTCTTTAGGTACACAGATAGGTGTTGATTAATAATAACAATAAAAAATATATATCATAAAATGGAAAGAAGAGCAAGGGCCAGATACAGTGACAACTCAAAGAGTAAACTCAGATCAAAGTGGTTAGATGGCATTATTGAGATGATGATATTTACAATTGGTTGTAGTGTTATAATTGTTATAATAGTTTTAAATGTAACTGAAAAAATGCTTGTAAAACTGTATATGTTTTTTATGGGAGTAAGTGTTATATTATTATTATGTTATAATAATTTATTGAGTAATTTTTACTTTATTGAAACAAAAATATTCACATAAACAAAAATTTTAACACAAACATTTGTCTAAATATGGTCTAGTTTCCTGTATTTCAGAAATTGTTCCAACCCATACAAGAAAGTTTTACAATTAGCCTATTGAAAGCAATAATTATCCAACAACTAGGCTCTAGTGACATGACCTCTGTGACAATACACATATGATATATCCTCTCACATTCAGGCACAATCACAATTATACAATGTGTGATTTGATTTGTATTTGTTATACTTTCACTCACTCACATGCAGTGAGTGTTCTTTGTTTATAATAAAGTATGTAAGATTTAATTAGTGATTCCATTCAATACATTTATTAGTAGCAATATAATATTAGTAATAGTAAGGACAAAAAATATTAGACACTTTGTCTCCAATTTTCAAGACATTGCACATGGATTGGTAGTCAAGTCAAAAATGGTATTGACTATATGTTGTTACCCCAGTAATGAATTGAAAATAATTGATTTATCTGACTGGGAAACAAACCCACAACCATCACACTTCAAAGCAAAAAATTTTTTTGCTTTGATGTGCCTTTAGAAATATGCATTTTTTAAGTATGAAACTTACTTATTCTCTGCCATTTGCATACCCAACTATCTTCAGGGCTCATCACAGCAATCATTCTGTAATGTATAATATTTAATAAATTTCTTATAAATTGATTTAAGTTGTATATTATTTTATTAAAATGAATATCAATACTAACCCGTCAAAATTATTACTAGTGCAGTCATACACATTGTCCTTATTATTTTTCATTCGAAGAAATTCATCACAATTGTCACAGCCATCATATTCAAATTGGTCAAAGGTCTGAAATAGACGAAAGTGTGGTATAAGTTAATAATTTTAAATTTTTTTAAGTATTTATTGGAACTATACATGTATTTACATACCTTTATTAATGAACAAACTAAACACGCTCTTAATCCGCGTAAATCTTTAGGTACAGTGTATAATGACATGTTGTTACAAAGATTAATGCTGAAAATATTAATTATATATAATGTTCATAAATTTCACTAATAACAAGTAAATTACATTATTTTTCGAAATTTTTCTATTTTACAGTTCAATATATATAGATTATGATGTCAGTAGAACAGAGTGTAGTAGTTACCTTCGACTGTAGTAATCGTATCGATAAATATTTTTAATAAATCTCTTTAATTACAGCGCTTCGACGGTATCAATAAACCAAATTATTTTATTCTAAAATTTGTTGCATCTCTAACCTCACGTAAATTCAATACGGATTACGTACGAGTACGAAATTTACAAATTTACAATCACTTGTGTCAACTGTCAAGCAATTGTTTATTTATTTTTTAGTTTTTGGGTTTTAGGCGTGTCAGAATAAGAAACAGTTGATCAATATCACTTAGAATGGAGTACATCACATAACTTTACTTCAGTTGTTGTTATCTGTATCTCTTGCAGGCAGTATTACCAACCCTAATGTTTTAACAGTAGATTATTTTTGTCTTGGTAGCTGTTTTCTGTTTTAGTTCATATATCTACTGTTTTTTGAAATGCGTAAAACAATTATTATCGGAAACTTTGTTTATTAAAGTTAATAAATATGTATAAGTACGCACTTATTTCATACGAAATGAAGTAAATATAAGTAAAATATAAGTTCCATTTTTAATTTTTTTCCCCTTCGTTTGTATTGTAAATTATAAATTGTAGTCAAATTTCATAAAATTTCATAAAAAGTGGATCTACTACGGGACGTTAAAATTTTTATACCTTTTCTAAATAAGTATTTAAAAATTTAATTAAAAAAATATTTAATAAATAGCATTCTCTCTTGCCAGACAATAATTTAGCTTTTTGCGGCGTTTAGCTTCGCCTCTCAACACGCAATGCTTCCAGAATTTTGCGTAAAGTGGGGAACAGTGTCTTAACATTAGGTTCCCTCTGCTTATATTGCGGCATGTGTGCGGCATACAGCGTGAAAATGTTTTAATTTTTTTTTAGATTAGCTTTATTATAAATAAAGTGTATTTCTGATTTTAAACGGTATTATGACCTTTTGTGGAAATCATCTTGAGTTCCTTAAAAACTGAATCATACGTGACATTTTTTTATTAAATGTATTTTGGTTTTGATTAGCCGGCGTCACTTTTGTACACCCCTCCCGATAGGCAGAATCCTTCCGCGGGTCTTATTAAGAAATCGTGAGAATTATGTGTCATGCTCGGTGAAATAAATTTCAAGTTCATAATATAAAATAAATGATTTAAAATTTTTATCTGTCTGCCTATCTTTTTGTGTTTCTAAACTAACCTGACCTAACGTCCGGAACTACGAAACCAATTTTTACGGGATTTTTATAGAAAAATAGAGGAAATTGTGGGGCGAAACTTGTCTGTGTACTTTATCCTGATATTCCTGTGGGATTGGTATGTAGACGGAAAAACTGCGTTACCGCGCGCTAATACCTAACGCCCAGATAGAAATTAAATAAATTCACCATTTTTCTCATTTTTTAGGGTTCCGTAACCCAAAAGAAATTAATCTAAAATTATAAAATTTGGTAAGAAGTGAGAACGTACATTCCAAATAAAGGAAAACATCCCAAAATAAAAAAATATATATTATGATAAAATTTTTAATTACATTATATTATATATATATATTAATTATATAAAAAAAACCATTTATATTTTTAGTTAATTTCGTACAAAATGTTAAATTTCAAGCTTTTCCAATTTTATAACTTGAAATTCCCGTTGACCAACAATCATGAAATTAAGCAGTTTTATTTAAAGCAAATGCAAAAATAATTTCAAAAGCTTACAAACTTATTTTTTTTGTATATAACAAAATAAACTATATAAAATTATTTTTCTACTAGCAGCCCGGCCGCGGCTTCGCCCGCTTGCATTCCATGAATATTCATTTAATAAGTAGAATTGACTGAAAACTATAATAACTTCTAATATGTTTTTTTTCTACATTATCGTAATTTCTATAAGGATTTTTGATTGTTTTGAATTAAAAAAATCAACAAAAAATACAAATGGATGAGCGTCCATCAAAGATTGTACTTATTCCTCAGGGGCGAGGCAAAGTCTATATAGGCGAGATTATATACTTATCATTATAAAAAGACTTGGTGTCTTTTAATAATGATAAGTATATAATATAAATAATTATACGTTATAAAAATAATTATACGTTAGCGCCTTTACCGCGTTGAGGTACTCCTAGCTTATGTTATTTTAAATTATTAGGTCAGAATAATAACCTCATTTCATTCAACACTGACCACGCAGAACTACTATTCCTAAGTCAGTACCACTTTAAATGAAACTCATTTTTAAGTACCCTATAAAAGTCTAATGAAATTTAAAAAAAAAAATGATTTCCAAAATTTTTAAACACAATAAATAATAAAATGATTGCTGCAAAATAAAACGTCATTTATCAAGAACGACGCACGTACACATATACCTATCAAAGGGAAACCGCCGCATACGCCTCATTCCGAAATCGAGTAGTATTTTTGTAATAGTTGGTGTTTCTGTTATTGGTATCTATGTGTAACTGCGTCACACGAAATACAGGTATGGATAGGCATCGTAAAATGAAAAAAAAAAAACCTACATCTAAGCTGTTAAACTATCTTGATTAATTTCTTTAGATATGGGTTTAAAATATTTTACCCTGTATGCTGTTTCTTTAAAAGGAGCGCTGACACTTCCACCCTGTATTTATATCTCTTATAGTTTAGACGGGCTGTTAAGGTTCCACAACAGGTATCCAGATTTTCAAAATAAACTACAGCCTATATGTTGCCTAGATGTAGCCTAGTTCCGGAGTTTAGCGCGTACAAACAGACAAACAAACAGACATTTTTTTTGTGGTTTTGGGTTCCATTACCATTCCTAAAACTCCTTCAATGATTATTTTGTAAATATATTCAATGTACAGACGCGCCACTTTTACTGTTTTATTATATGTATAGACTAGAGGGCGCGCGCGGCTTCGCCCGCTTATTAGGAGTGAATTCTAAAAACACCACGAAACACGTATTTAAAGATTTTTCCATATGAACTTTCAACCCCTTATTTGTACCCAGGGGGTACCCCCCCTCAGGGGGTGAATTCTTAAAAACCATGAAACACGTGTTCAATGAAATATTTTTAAGAGACTGAATTCCAAATTTTATAAAAATTGGTGGCGATTTAATTTTTTTTTCCATACAATCTTTCAACCCCTATTTCATCCCTTTAGCGTTAAAATTTTTCAAAATCCCTTCTTAGTGGATGTCCAGAATATGAAAATAAACATCTGCCCAAATTTCACGTTTCTACCATCAGCGGTTACGGCTCTGCGTGCGTCTTACCTCAGTCAGTCAGCACAAGTCCTTTTATATATATAGATAGATATAGATATAGATTAGGTATACAAAAACAAAAGAAAAAAACTTTGTGAAAAAATACATCACACTGTTTAACAAAATGTTTCAATTGGGTTAAGTCTCTCTTTATTTTATTACATACAAATATAAATGCAATTAAAGTTGCAATTAAAGTTTCAGTGTGAAGACAAAAACAATTGAAAAAAACCTTGTGACGTACCATTCGTTTTTAATATATAACTATGAAGAACGAACATATGGGAACCATTCAGCTATAAATTATGAAAATATTTTAAGAAATGAAGCTGAATTTCATAGCGATTAATTTTAGCGGGTGGGAGAGGAAAAATATTTTTTGTCTTTTTAGTAATCCTACTTACGACATTGATATTATAGGATTAAAAAGAAAAAAAAAAGTTTTAAAACTCTTAATTGGTTCACTGGCTCGGCTATCTTTATTACAATTCGATAACCTTCTGATCATTGTAGGAGTAAGAAATCTATGAATGAATGGTGAAAGGTCAGAGCCCTGTGCTGACGAAACACGGGTATCGGGCAGCTGCGTGAGGGCACACGCCGCAGTATATCAAAGCAGATCCATTACTGCGTAGTTTGTAATAATTTATAAGTAGGTAGATATAATTAAGAGATCAATTTTAATGAGCTTTATACGCAGTTAGTATATAGTAATCAGCCTAATATATGTATTAACTAAGTAAGTATATCCAATAATCAATAAAGGTAAATTAAATAAAATTAAATCAGCTTCACGCTGTATCCCGCGCACAGCAGGGTATGCAGAGGGAACCTAGAGTTAAGATACTCCGTTCCCCACTTTCCGTCGAGTTTTGGAGGCATTGCGTGTTGAGTGGCGGAACTCAACGAAGAATGAAAAGAAGAAATGAGAATATAAATGTAAATAAATATTTCACTTGAGTAAAGTTGGGATCGAAGAATCTGCGCCACGACAGATCTCTAAAGGTAAATTATTTTTACCATTATACACATGTCACAACCCTCAAAAGCGTCGCTGGCTGGGAAAACGTTTAAAAGACACTATTTCAGTCAGTCACCGTGTTTATTAGTAACATAAAGAAGACACAGTTTAATTTAAAATAAATATATGTAATTCAGTGTAAGGTAAGTCATACTAGTATGACTTAGCAGTCACTGAATTCGCATTCACATGTCGCTCACGCTTTCGCAGAGATTTTTAAAACGTTATCCTAAAAATAAAACTATTAAAATAATATTTAGTTACCTCAAAAGGTAAACACGAAGCCCTTATAGGATCACTTTTTTGTCCGTCTGTTCGTTTGCTAGGTTTGCTAGGCTGACACAAATCGAGTTAATTCAAAAGACACGAGCATTTATGTATTGATTTTCCTGCATGTTGTATGAAATTTGGCGCGTAATCAATACCCATAGAGTACTTTATTTCATAGAAAAAAATCTTTACAAACATATTTGTAGTTCAACAAAATGCACTATATGCAAACTTAAATTTGTCAACAATATAAGTTGCACTTCCCGTTGACCTACAATCTTAAAGTTGGTACGGAAGCTTTCGGTGGTGAGTCTGATTTACACTTAACCGATTTTTTTATTAGTAGAAAGAGGAGGCACTGGTTATTAGTCTGACTCTTTTTTGATGCCCGGCTCAACCGAAGTTTTTTTTTAGATTAAACAAAAATTTCTGTACAAAGAGATCTTTATACTTTTATATAAATAACTTTATATTTATGTTATGTGACGTTGTAGTTGTATAAGTTTTACTTTTAAGTACAAAATTCAATAATATGCTGCCCATGCCCATGCAGGGTAGGAAAAAGGAATCTGGAAACCTCGTGTTAAAACAGTACATTTCCGTTCTTCATTCTGGAAGCATAACGAGTGACGGCACTTATCAACAGTATCTACTTATACAATTTAATTTTTATTTATTCTACTCCTTATTGTGATACTGAAATGAAATTTTACGAAGATCCCAATTTAAAATAGTAAAATAACCAAATAGTGTCAAAACCAGTAAATATTATAATAATAACTGCATAAAAAGTGCGAAGAAAAAATAACTGACTATAATTGATTCCCATAATCAGAACCTAACTAACGTCACGTCATGAAACTATCCTTGAAGTGTATCATTTCCAATGAAAAAGAATAATCGAAATCGTTGACGTGATATTCAGTTATTTGTACATTTGTCGCGCACAAATGTATAAATAACTGAATATCACAATTTTCCTAATGGAAATTTAAGACTAAGAAAATTGGCATTCTTAATAAAAATGAAGACTAATAAAATCACATAGATTTTCATGGAAAACATTATCAGAAATGGATTAAATTAAAATGGAACCACACGGAAAGCACCAGTTTTTAAACAAAAAGAATCATCAAAATCCCACCCAGTCAAAAGTTCTGAGGTACAAAAACATATAAAAAAACAGTCAAATTGGTAACCTCCTCATTTTACAGAAGTCGGTAAAAAATTAGGGGAACATCTTCTGATTTTATAACTCTTGACATATATGAGTGAACCAGCACAACTGAAATAAAAACTGATATGATATGTAGAATATGTGGTAGGATGTGGAAAATATATACAGGTATCTACTTGATTGATTTCTTAAATTATGGCGTTTCGAGCGTGCCAGTTGAGCATACATTTCGCTAATGTCACGTTGTATGGAAAGCACGCGGGGAAAATTGACCGGTAAAATAAGCTAACTATACACAATTATAGAATACATCTAAAAATTTAAAAACAGGTATCTACTTTTCAACAATTTGTGGGGTGTGACTCGACTCGACTCAACTTGATTAGTTGTAACTTCAAGCAGAATTTTCTTCATATTTTTAAAAATATTTCAACCTTTTTAACTTACTTCTTACATGATGTAGTAGGTGTTTTTATTTTATGTCCTATTTCTTTCTGTTAAATTTTTAAATTTAGAGATGAAGTTGTATTTACTTCGGCATCTGGACAAATGATTAATGTATGATTTTTTTGCTTAGAATACGTGAATGGGAATGTGTATTTCATTCATAGTTTAAAGGAAATGAAAGCGTTGAACTTTATAATCGCTTCATCACAAAGCGTTTATTCGCAAAAGGTTAAATAACTTTCCTACATATCAGCATAAATCGATATATTAAAAAATCTTTTAAATTATAATACATATAAAAGAAATTTTAATTTTTCATTCGAAAATCCAGATTCATCGATTTGAATTTCAATCTGTCCATAGTCTTTATCTCAGGAAAGATTGGAGATATTGCGTTGAAATTCAAATCATATACTCAGATCTACGGTCCCTTGATTTCCTGAAAAACTCGTATTTCTACATTTACTTAATCGCAAAATAAAATATAAAAGAAATTATAAGGAATAAGGAGCTTCCGGTTGACGTAGAATTATGAAATTTCAGAATGCAGCTAGCATCTACAGGTAGTACTATTTCAGTAAAAAAATCTAAATACTATAAATTTGTGGTTAAATCCTAAAAAATAATAGTCTTATGAGGGGGGCAAAATTTGATATTAAAGCTGCTAGTTCTAGTCAGGTATCAGATGAAACGGCTCTGGCTAAGCTAAGCTTATCCAATTTTCTTTCAAATGAAAAACATGTGAGTGCTAATTTTTAACAAAAACGAATTACCATAAATTTAATTAAAGGTGATTGCAGCTCAATTTTTCTAGGCAACCCTGGTGTAATCTATTCTACTATCTATATATATAAAAAGACATGTACCTGACTGACTGACTGACTGAGGTAAGACGCACGCACAGCCGTGACCACTGATGGTAGAAACGTGAAATTGGGACAGATGTTTACTTTTATAATCTGGACATCCACTAAGAAGGGATTTTGAAAACTTTTAACTCGTTTGTATGGATTTTTTTAAAACAGCACCGATTTTCATAAAATTTAAAATTCAAACTCTAAAATATTTCATTGAACACGTGTTTTATGGTTTTTTAGAATTCACCTTTTAAGGGTTCAAATAAGGGGTTGAAAGTTTATATGGAAAAATCTTTAAATCACCACCGATTTTTATAAAAAACTGTTAAAAATATTTTATTGAACACGTGTTTCGTGGTTTTTTTTAGAATTCACCCCTAAGGGTGCAAATAGGCGAAGCTGCGCGCGCCCGCTAGTCATGTATAATTTTTAAAAATAAGTTTAATTAAAAAACAGGTACCTGCAAATCGAGAAAACGAAATATTTATTAAAATGTATATTTCCATTTCTTCGTTCTGGTTTCGAGTTCACCACTAAATAAGCAATGCCTCCGGAATTCGGTGGAAAGTGGGGAACAGAATCTTTTAACACAAGGTTCCCTCGGCCTACTCTGCAATGTACGGGATATAGCGTGAAGTTGATTAAATTTGTTTAAAATTGTATTTCTTCATCAATACGACATAGAGAATATCGATTTCAAAACACACCCACCTCATTCGTATTTAATAATATAATAGTAAACATATAAAGATGTAGACTGTAGTCTGTATGTAGTATGTACTGTAGCTGTTGTAGTATCTGTTGCGTAGACACAAACGGAACAGCGGTATCTCAATGCGGTTGTGGTCGCCCGCGCTGCGCCGCCCTGCTGTCTGCGATCGTTTTACAAAGGACACGTGGCCACTTATTAAACTTGTTTGCATTTCATACATTATTTAATATAAAATACGTTAAACAAGCAATTTAAATTAATATTTCATATCCTCGTGGGGGATCGTACCCACAATCAGTCAGTCGCGTTTATAGTCACACTTTGTGCCCTTGCGCCACACTGGCCTATATATATATTATTTGATAATATTGTCAATCATTGTCTGTAAAGCAAATAATTAAAGGAAAAAAAATATTAATAAAATATAATGACATTCTCAAAGTATTAGATGAATAGATAAAGAAAATAGTCCATAATTAAGAAGGAAAACATGTCGTAATGATACCCATAACCCGTTACTAGCAAGGGTTTTGTGTATTTAACTAAAATATGTTTGATATACCAACTTCGTGTCGGTCGTAAGTTTAAAAGCTAATTAGGTATGTATTCGAAAAAATGAATTCATGCAACAGCTAGCCGAATGTTTAATATAATATATTTCCTAAGTTTTTTTTTTCTTATTTATTATGAGGTTTTTTTATCACCTTCACGCTGTATTCCACACAGCATCGTAGGCAGAGGGAACCTAGTTAAGACATTCCGTTCCCCACGTGCATTATGAAGTACACTTTTTTTATTAAGAGGTGAAATAAAATAACAGTAAACATTTCAAATTATATATGCGTTTACAAGCATAAAAAACATCATACGCAGCGACAATTAGCTACTGATTTTTGCAACGAAAATTGGGGACGAACTATACAATAGAAAGGCCGACCGCTTCGTTCTCCAAGCGCTTGAAGCCTTTTTAAAATAGCATATTCCGTGTTCGAGAGGACAACAAATGTAAAAGCTAATAATACTTCGATACATTCGATAGGGCACTGAACTGCATGCAGTGCGAGGCAGCTCATCTAGGTCACCCGCGCGGATGAGACGCCCAGGGACGCTTGTCAGACAGCCGTGATAAGATCATCAGGTGTTTGGATTTCGCGGCTAAAATTATACACAATTAATGGAGTTTGGGTGTTGCGTAAGGATGGTGCCATATTATATTAGGACACATTGAGTAAATATCCGCGACCGAGAAAGTCGCAATTATTTAAAACAAAAGTTAATTCTTGCCCAACGTAGATCTTATTGCAGCTTGGTTTTAAAATGCAATAAATAAAATATTAATATTCAAAAGAAAATAATATAATATAAAACACGTAGAGCCCCGGTGTGACAAGACAAGGTTTAACTGTGAATGCGATGATTGTGAGTTCGATTCGCACTCGGACGAATAAATTATTTATATCTCTCCGCTTCGTCGTCTCGTCGTATTCGGTAAGACAGAATGCGAAGTTGAGTTCCACCACTCAACACAGGATGTCTCGAAATCCGGTGAAAAGCGGAAAATGGACTGACAATAGGTGTGATTGCCGTGACATGCAGGATAAGGCCTGAATTTGAAAAAGAAATATAAAAGATAATATGTATTGTTTCCATGACTTCACTCAATACACAAAAAAAATGGGAAGAAGTTGTTTTAAATATTTCCAACAAATAACGTCAGCATCGGTCTTGGCACTTTTCATTGAAAAAATGAATGATTACATGCGTAGATACATGAAGAAATTATTTTTAACGATTCTTCTAAATTGTTTACTTCAAATTTTCCTCCTTTGCTATTTTTAAAACATCCGACCAAAGTCCATTTTGTTTATGGCTTTATGTCTTTACCAGAAAGCTTTTTTATTTGTCGATTCGCCCATAAACATGAAGAACGTTTTTAAATAATTCATCGTTAATTATTTCATATGGGGTTTTAATGTCTCGTATTATTTTTTAATATATATTTATACAATAATAAGTGATTAATCAGTTATCAGATGTATTTATATTTTATTCCTCTTTTATATCACTTTATAAGAAATACGTTATAGTTAAAATTTGAACAAAAATGTTTGCCTAGCTGGAGGTTTTGTCGTAGTATACCTACACCAGCGTTGCGTATCTTTAGAATTGTTAGCAACTTATTTAAAAATAAAGTAATTAAATAGGAATTCCCAAAGAGTGTGGAATAATTCACAAAAAGTCCCGCTCAGGCCATTTAAATTTTGGGCCACAGTGGCCACAGTGGGACGCTCCCATACAAGAGCATCTCATAAATGGTCAAAATAAAAGTCTTTCATAAATGGTCGTAATTTCAAAGTTCTGATGATTGTTCAATATACTAGAAAAGATTAACTTATCAATAGAATAAGATTTGTATTTTTGATAGCAGTTTAAAATATCCAAAATGTTAAATGACCTTCAAACAATAAATACACTTCGATTTTTAGCTTTTAATTTCGAAATTTTACCGACTTAAGTTATTCTTACTTGAAAGGTGAAACGAAAACGGGCGATGAACACCATAGCAACAGCTGAACGTTCCACACATACACGGCCAAGATTTGTAGGTACTCGGGTTTATTTTATGACTTTCGTAATTTACGGCTCTGTTTGTCACCTTTGTTATTGGAACTCCATTTTAAACCAGTCGTTTGGCGAAGCACTAAATAAGAAACCATTTTCTGTTCAAAATTGACTAAAACATTTTTTGAAATGAAAGTAACATTTCAAAAGGATTTTTATTATATTATTTTTGAAATATATATTTAGAACATTTTATTATATTTTTTGAATTTCTTGCTTTTAACAATTTATTTTTACTACAACTACTAGCCTGGTTAATTTTCATAATATACCTAATATGTGTAGTAAATGTCTCTATTTACTTACTCAACTAAATATCTCTATTTATTACACACAATCTGTTTCTTGTCACCTTTGTTTCTCAAACAGATTGTCTGTGTCAATAAATGCAAAATGTCAAAGAAGATAATTAATTATCTCAAACATTTAAAGCACATGAAAGTCGCTACAACTTTCTTTACTTATCACAGTGAATTTACCATATCAGCGATAATGCGAGATAGACGGGGACAACTTACTCCATAATATATACAGAATTCTTTTAAAATTATGTTTTTAAATTATATTTACGAAGTTCAAAAAAAATCGAAATAACTGAACTCGTATATCTTATAAAATATTCAGTAAACATCAAATCAGACCAAACAGTATAACGATCTAAAAAGAATATTAATTTGTAACGACCTCGTATCTACTATATACCTATTCGTATGTTCATACGATGATAGGCCTATATTAATTTTGTACAATTAAATACAATTTTTGTGTTATTAGTGCATTAGACACCGCCCTATAATTACTTAACTACCATCTACATAACTAATTAGAATTTAAGAAAGTAAACTGTCAAAGTGATCTTTTCTAAAATATTGTCTTAATTGCTACCGCATTAAGTTTTGTTTAATTTTAAATATACAAGATAAGAATAAAGTATTAAAAGAAGTTAAATGTTGCTAAAAAGGTCACTTTAATTATATCATAAAGTGCATTAATATAAGTACAGTTTTGTGTCCAAGAAGTACATACTTAGCGTAAGCTACCTACACCTTTTTTATATAATATACTTTTTTACTTTAGCTTTATCGTGCGTAGCAAAGTAGGTACAGTCAACATTCTCCGTTTTTCACTTTCCAGCCAAAACTAAGACAACCTTTGTAGAGAGGCAGAACTCTATAATAATTTAAATAATATTATTTGCTGAAAAGGAATCGAACCCATAATCATTGTGTTGACAGTTAGAAATTGACCTGCCAGCTACGTGCTACACACATAATAACATTGATTTATGCAATATTAAGAGTGTGGATAATGGCTAACTATAAAATTTAAACAAAGTTATGAAATTTTGTAAACCTCTCTTTTTTGTGCAAACAAATAAATACTTAAAACTCGTCCCTTCCGTCTCTTTTCAGCAAGATTTACTCCGTAGACACCCAGACAGACAGATATATAATTGGCAATAATTACTGTCTTGTTATTTGCGAAACCAGACGAACTCATTGTGACAGTTCGCGTAATGCGCGCTGTTTGTGGATTTAATAAAATTTAAGACAATTGCTAAAAGATTGCTTCGTGAGCTATAAATCTGGCATTCGCCCAAAACGTATCATGTTCTTAGTCACCTGATGTTAATAAGAATTGATAATAAGCCAATTTGACCATTAAAGATTTCGATTACTTAAATTAAACGAATCTCAGTGGATATAAAGTAAAATATTAAAAGTCCTATGATTCCTCTTAAATTATTTTTAAAAAATATATTAAAGTAATTTAGTCAAAAAGTCACATCATTTTATTAACTACCCTCCAAGACGATCGATTTATGATATTTACTATTTATATTTAGTCAAAACTTCAACTTTTCCCATATTTCGTTATAACATTGATACAGAATTGACTTTGTTTCTCAACTAGTGATAGAAATAAAAGAGAATTACAGTAGCTATATTGTAGCAAATGATGCCACGCTGACTTTGACTGCTTTTGCCTGTGCCTATGTGTTTAAATATAAGAGTCCAATTTTTCCTTTTTTTGCGTTAAATATTAAGTATACTATTTACGAAACATATTATAGCTACGTTATTGTCGTTGTCGTGACAAATAACAACTTACTGTATAGTATTTTTAATATCATTAAAATGCGTATGGACCATTATTATCATTCCACCGGCATCCGCATCGGCTGCATCACTAAGTGCGGCTAGAGACCTATGCCGCTCTTATCTGTAATGTCTTTTTTTAGTTTCACTCTGTATACGTACACCGCGTATTTATTTACATTACTGTTCACGGTGTGTTCCCATTAAGACACTTCCGTTCCCCAATTTTCTTCCGAATTGTGGAGGCATTGCGTGTTAAGTGAAAGAATTTAACGTCGCATCTGCTATTACAAAATATCACACAAGTTCAAGGGGCTCATATACAAAAGCACCAGTTTTTATAGTATTTATAGTACGGCAACAAATGCTGCTGTTACTAACCAATTTATATAAATATAGTACTAATAATTGTAGACAAATTTGTATTAAGTTGTGGAATTCAAAGGCGGAAAAGGTTAAAAAAAATAATATAATCATTTCCCCGAGTGGAAACCAAACTTACAACGCCTCCTTTACGATTAATCGCTGTCCCTATGCACCACGGCGGCCTCAATACCCAATCATTTGTCATCAACGAAAACTGCATACAATAATGAACAACAGATGCTTATGTGCTATTTCTTAGCCTCTCGCGACCTAAAGGCCATTCGAATCCTCTTTTATAATATGTCAGCGAGAACTACATGTACAGCTTTTGCTAAAGCAGTTGATATTTTTTATAGTAAAGTATTATGCTTCTTCGACAAATGTTTCAGATCTTTATTTTATTTATTTAAATGGATTTAGGTAAAATTAGTTGATTATTTTAGTATCTATGCTGTTTTTGATTTAATATATCGTAATTTAAGTCAATATTTTAAAGGATTTTCTTTTATTTTATTTTTCGCAAAAATTGTCATATTAAAAGTAAAAAGTTACCTATTATATCATAACCTTCAATATCTTTCTCTTTCGTAGTGTCATAAAAATCAGTTCAGTTGTTTAGTTATTTTACATCTATCTATACTCTATATTACACGGTAGGTCACGCGGTTTCTTTCAAAGCGTAAAAATCCCGATTTCTCGAAAATTCCCTTCTATCTTCCAGTGAAAGTATCATATAAATCGATTCAGCTGGTCAGGAGATTGGGCTCGACAAACAGATGATAGAGAAATAGACATAATTTTATAATTGTTTGTTTATGTTTTGGTATCGTATAAATAGCTTAATGTTATTGAAAAAACACGGATATTTTGAAATCACAGGCAGGCACTTCAATTTTATTTATATGTAGATATAGATTAAAAATAAAATATTTTATTATCTATTTTAATTGTACATAATACAGCAATCGCGTCTACAACTAGTGCTACAGTACTATCTTCAGATACAAGCGCGCTATTTTAGCTCAAAAAATTAAAAAAAATATGAAACAAACTCTCTCTCAGGGAACAGGTTTCAAGAGTTAGATATATGTATATAATTGGCGCATTTAAATACACATTTACATATGGGTAGTTCTACAAATTAAGGAATTTTGTGCGGCTCGGCCGAAATATATAAGACAAATTATTTTAAACTCATTTATTTCCATTGAATACTATTATTTACAACTGTTTTTATTTGGTCACTAAAAATAATAAATATTTACAATTATTTTCTATACTAAATTACTGTTCAAAGTGCAAAATTCTCAGCATCCTGACGTGTCCCTCGAACGAAATCTAGTTCTAAAAGTGTCGTGATTTACTTATTTCTACATGAAGGTCATAATTGAAACCCAAATTGATATATTTACAATTTTATCTCTCTAGGGAGAATAAAATAGTAATAAAATTTCTCAAAACTTTTTACAAAATCGTCTTTACATTTTGTCCCCACCATTTCGTATCAGGATCATGTTCAATGTTAAATCAGTGAATATCCGATATTCTATTTGTCGTACGCTATTGCCGTTCAGAATAGTGAATCCTACCACGAAAAAGACAAAGAATATCTTTTATCTGTACGCAACTAGCGCGTTCTTTAGCCAGGACGCGTCAGTCGGCAAGAGAAGTAGCGTCAAAATCAATCAAGCTCACAGTATCCTGGTACGCATTTTTTTTATGAAATAAAGAAATATATGTGTAATTATAGCGTTTTAGTGCGTAATTTGATAACACGGAGGCTTAGTAAGGCGTAATTTTGGTTGAATGTTAGAATTCACGTGTTTTTTTTAATATTAGGCAAAAAATCTCAGGAACCTGGTCTCAGGATCCTGTCTAATTGAGAACCAAAGATGCACCAGATGGTGTAGGCGTCGTATGCAAAAGAACTGCAAATGATTTCGTAGCATGTGGAGGTGATGTTACTTACCTAACTGAGTTTTCTGGTGTCGTTCAAAGTCGCTGTCATGGCGTGACAGTTTTTATTGTTTCTAAAATTGATATTGAGAAAATGAAAATATTTATTACGACTGATCAATAGATATTAATTGCTTTAATTGGTACTCTCAAAGTGGCCTTTATGCCACAAAAGCTACAAATGAAATCCCTCAGCTGTTTTTGCAACAAGGGTATAATGTGTTCATACTGCTGTATGGGTCTGCTAGAATACCTGCATAATCAAGGCAAATTTTTGATGATGTCTATGAAAGAGAGGTTTCATAGCAGATTGAAAGTACAAGTTCGTATATTATCAACATAATTACAAACAATTCAACCGATCAGCGTGATGATATAAGTGTTGCAAGTGATCTTACGTTAAATATGGAAAATCCAGAGGTTTTAGCTACCATGCCTTTTGCAAATTGACCCTACTATCCTTTTCCCCAGATCTATCACAAGAGACATTAATACAAGAAAAAGATGATAGAAATGTAAAAACACAAAAAAAGAAAAGTTGAAGATGCGGTTAATCAAAAATAATAAAAAAACAAAGAAAAATAAAAACTATGAGTTTAATGAATGCGAGTGCCTTATTTGTGGAATTTTCTACAGTGAAGATATGACAGGAAATAACTGGGTCCAGTGTTTGGCATTATTTGGTAGAAGAAAAAGAAAGAAAAGAATTATTGTAACGATACTGTCAAATTTATTATTTACTGTTACAAGATTTAAGCATAATTTTGAGAGTGAAATGTCGAGTCGTAGATTTCGTACATTAATATTGTTAATTTACCTTTAAAGAGATTTGAATAAGATTACATACTGTGATTTAGAATAACGTTAATAAATATAATGCTCAATGATCGTTTGATAACTAAGTTCCTGTTCAAGACTGTTTAGGTGTAAATATCCAAGCCAAGTATAAAGTTAAATTTTATTAGCTACTTACAAATTCATATAAAGAAGCAAATATAATAAATAAATGTTGATTTTAATAATGTTTTGTAGTTTTTCTCGGTTTCCTGGTGACATACTCAGTTTCCTGTGCTTTGATGTTCTTTAAACGGCCATAAATCTAAAACTATCAAATATTTTGACTGTTTCGCTTAGTATATACTAAAGGACGTCGTATTCTTGTTATTAGAACAAATTCCGCGACTAAAATGTATAAAGAATGTCAGGCCGAAAACAGATCAATTTTCGTCCTTACTTTGTAGAACTACCCATTATACAACAACAATATACATTTAAATATACTTATATTTTACAATATTTTACTGTGTAGCCCAAGAATAGGACCGGATTTTCAATTTGAAAGCTTATTAAAGTTATTTTTGGCGTAGTTATGGCGTACCTATGCATTTCAGTACACTTGATTGCACTAACTGGCATCTGAATGCATTAGCTATTCTTAGAATATACTCTTGGGATCCCAGATTTTCCACGGCCATGAAAATGCTCAAGGTTATACTTAAATATTTATTTGACACATCGACAGAGAAGTACTATGACTAATTTCTGAGAGTTTGTGTACCGGACTGGTTCTATTAAAAGGATAAATTACAAAAAAAGAGCAAAATTACAATTAAAAAGAAATAATAAAATTCATTTAAGATAATTATACATAGTAAACTACATATGTAATGCAATTAAAGTTAATAACAACAACAAATGTTTTAATTTAATATTAGATTGATTGGTGCAAATTTTCGAAGATCGCCTTCAGAAATGTTAGATATTAGGTAAAATGTCTGTAGTGAAATGTCTGTAAGTGCTAATGAACTATTGCAATTGCATTTTTCTTTGTACTTTTATGCAGTATTTTGTTACTTTTTTGCTTTATTCTTTTTTTTAATAAATTAAGATGAACTTTTTTAATAAGATATGATGAACTTAAAAACTTTGTAAAAGGTAGAAGATTATAGTGACTTATAAAAAAATAATTTTAATGGTAAAGTCAAATATTTTTTGGTCATCTTTATAGATAATGGCGATATATCATCGGGTCCTGCACTTTCGCTAGTCTCTGCCTATATTTGTGGGTATCCTTTAGCGCTAGTTTTTGACAAGGTGTTAGTATCTACGATCACCTATACACACGAATAGTTGATGGTTGGTATATTAAATATTAAAGAGACAGGTAATATTTAATATACCAACCCCGTGAGCACGTGAGAAGATTATTTATATAATTTATTTCTGTAGGCTGGGAGGCCCAAGGAGGCTTTCATCATCATCATCCAATCGGATGTTAAACAATGTTGTGCCATGTCAGCTAGGTAGTTCAAATTGTATTTGGATAGCTGTCTCCAAGGAGTGAAACAAAGTGATATGGGAGAGAAAGTAGGTGACTTGAATGTGAAATGCCTGCTGTACGTAGATGATGCAGTGCTCATTGCATCGTCATAATGTAAGTTGCAGGCATTAGTCACCACTCTGAAAGAAGGGTGTAAATATAATGGTCTAAGACTGAATGCGAATAAGACAAAGGTTCTCCTTTTTGAAAGAGATGAAGTAAGCACAGAATGTATGATCAGTGTAAATGGCAACATATTATAACAAGTGAATAAAGTAGTATATTTAGGAAGTATGTTCAGTAGAGATGGAAGATACGAGATGGATGTCAAAAGGTACCGGTAACAAGGTTAACGGAGCCTTAGCTGCATTGATGAGACGGCGAAACGTCAGCACAACCTGTTTGACCGTACAGAATGCAGTGTTGGTACCGACGCTGTTATACGGTAGCGAAACGTGAGTATTACAGAAGAAGAATGGAAGAAAGATGAATGCCGTGGAGATGTGATCTCTTCGTAGGATATTCGCAGTCAGTTTAGCTGATGTAGAGATATATAGAAGAGATACACAGAATGGTAGGTACTAGCGAGAATGCCACAGTGAGAATGAAGAAGAACTTTTTTTTTTTGAATGGACTTAATGCTGTAATGCTGTTGACCTGGATTGGTCCTGACAGCGTCACCGGGCTGGGAGAGGCGAGTGTAGCTCGCCCCTGAAGAAAAAATGACGAGCTTCGATGGACGCTCGTGAAGTGTTGGCGATCGCGGAAAGAAGAACGTGCTCCGCTGATTTTATTATAAGTTATAAGATTTATGATGGAAACGTTAGTGGTAAGAAAGGTAGAGGAGACCTCAGTTGACCTTCGAAAACACAGTATCAAAAATACTGGAGGAAAGTCAAGTTAAAACCATGAGGACCCCAAGGAGGGCTTGTATAAAGAGGTTGATGACAGTGGACGAGGCGAAACAGATATGTAAAGACCGTAGCATTTGGCGCTCCGTTCCCTCTGACTGCCCCGCTAGGGATAAAAGATTAAGTTAGTATAGTATAGTACTGATTATTTAAATGTATTTGTATAATTCATCGTAGGCATAACATATATAATCTAAGTAATTGAGACAGAAAGTATATTATCTCTAATATATATATATATATATATATATATATATATATATATATATATATATATATATATATATATATATATATATATAGATGTGCTCTATGTACTGTAATGTACGTATGTTACATATATTATATACGATTGCACAATAATTATTAGTGTCCCAAATTATTTTATTTAATAGTAACATGAATCATTTTTTATTACATTACGAAATGTATATTTTTATAGAGATAAGTAGAATATATATGAGATATTAAATTATCGAAACGTGGAAAATACTTTGTTAATAATATATTTCTTTATTTCTAATGAAATCATTTATGATAATTATGTTTTTATGCTATATAGTACAAACTGACGTAGTATATTAAATTGTAAATTAAGAGATCATTCACAACAAGAAATAAAAACAGTTTATATTTAGAACTTTTTTAAGTTACAGAGGCTACACTACACTATTTTGGCATAGTCATACAAAGTAACTATATGGTAGGAACTAGAATAATTGGTAAACCTTATAAATAAAATTTTATTTTTACTTTAATACACATTCGCAAAAAATATAGATGTAAATATTTTATAAATATTTATTTAATAATGAATTAAAGTATAAAAAAGCATTATTAAATACTGTTTTCCATTTCTATGGGAATAAACTTTGCAACCCCTTAAATTAATGAATATGTTTAATACCTTTACGAAATATAAATTTCAACGCATATTTATAAGTTAGAAATAACATTTTGAGTTATAATAATGCCTTTCGTATCTACTACTCGTACTTTTATACTACATAATCATACAAAATACCTTTATATGTACTAGAATACTTTGTGAACCTTATAAATAAATATTTGTATTTTGTTTACTACACTTTTATAAAAAAATACGGAGGCCAATCGTGGCGCAGCGGCACGAAGTGTGACTGTAAAACCGACTGGTTGTGGGTTCGATCCCCACTCGAGGAGATAAAATATTTACTTAAATTTATATTTTCATTTCTTCGCTCTGGTGTCGAGGCTAAGCGCGGCGTTGAGTTCTGCCACTCAATACTCAATGCCTCCAGAATTCGGCAGAAAGTGGGGAACGGAGTGTCTTAACATTAGGTTCCCTCGGCCTACCCTGCTGTGTGCGGGATACAGCGTGAAGCTGATAAAAAAAAGTACGGATGATAATATTCATTAAGATTTTTAATAATTAGCTAAGTTATCAAATTATTGATATTAAATTCAATTTTCCTATTTATTTAAAGCAGACACACCCTCAAAATTTTGCAAACCAGATAACCTCATTTTTTTTATTATTAAAATGTCTAACAAAGTTATGAAATGTAAATTTTAAGGTATTCTTAGAGTATAATAGGCACATATGATAGTACTTTGGATGGGTGATGCAATTTGCGTTGACTGTGTAATCAGGGCTCACTCCGCGCAGTATAGGGCGGGAGCGCTTTATTTCGTGTAGAAAAATTATGTTAAGAACGAAGAAAATATATATTAAATATAAATAGATCTAACATGTAACCTTGGGAAATATTATAGCGCCAACAATATGTCAACACATTACTGATAATATTATGTAGGTATACGAAAAACATGTTTGTATGAATATTTTCTTAGAAAAACACCCGTTAATTGTTTAACGCGTGATACAAAACACATGTAAGGGCTTTATAATAAACAATAATGTTTTATATCTTGATTTTATACATTCAGGTGCCTATTACAAGTTTAATAGTCGAGTTTAGAGGCGTTCAGTTCCACCATTCGATACGCAATGGCCCGAAATTTCGGCGAAAAGTGGGGAACGAAGAGTCTTAACACTAGGTTCCCTCTGTCTACCCTACTAAATGCGGGATGAAAAAAAGAGTTGTAAATATAACAAATCTGTAATTAACCAATTCAAGATCAACGATCTCGTAGTATGTATTCGACTAGAATAACAAACAACACATCATGTACGCTCGCGTGCGAAACTTCTGTTATCAGGTCCATTCATGTCATCTGAACGCAATAGTAATGAGTGATAACTTCTTAAGATAAATAAATACATGTGATTTTGTTTATTATAATACATAGCAAAATATTTTTGCAATCATCAGTTCATATCTTACAAACGAACTTTGCTTTCGACAGTGAATAGTCGTTTAATAAGCAGCCACAGGCCGTATATTTCCTAGGAACGCCTATAGCTGAGACTCGAGAGTGTAACCTCTCCACAAGGAAAATTTGGTACGGCACGCTACCATAGTGGGGCCACTCCAACCTACTTAAATACGGGCGCCCGCCCGCCACCGGCACTCCATCACGATCCGCCACCGCGAGCACCGTATTTTGTGGAAATTTTAAAAACCGTTACCACTGACTAACCCCCATCGGTGAAAATGAACCGTGCACTGCTCTTCTTGATCGCGCTTTGCGCCATCACCGCCGCCTCTGTCCCAAGAGATAGGGTAAGCCATTTTATGATATAAATTAATAGTAGTTCATTCATTATTGCATATTTAAATAGTTTAAAAATAATATGTAAAGTGATTTTATATAGTAATAACCATAGATATCGATATATTGTTAATAATCATAATAAGTGTTAAGCGCTTTAAAATTATAATATATAATATATTTTTTACATGACGGTAAGTGAAGAATAAAAACGTATAAAACTCGGGACGATGCCGGTGAATTTTCAGAAACTAGCTAAGTTTAACTTTCTTAATGAACTTCAATTATTTTTAAAATGAACTTTATTTCTTCTCAAGTGCTACAATAAAAGTTTTACAGTTATAGCTCAGGTAGTACACTCGTCATTGATCGTTGCTTCGTTATAACTGACCTATGATAATATCAAACAACATACTATAATATGCACGAGCAAGGCGACTGTTGCAATTCCAATTTGCACTAAAAACTATAAATTTCAAATCCTTCTAATACTTTTTACCTTGTTTTTTAATTTAGCTTTATAGGTAGAATTTAAAATGATTTAAAAATAAAACTTGAATTTTGTGTTTTAAAATATAAAAAAATAAATTTTACTTAATTTCTTTAAAGCCAATGATATAATTATCATAGCCCATTAGCAAATGATAAAAAAAGTATTCCCATTACCTACGTGGTTTATTCTATGAAAATTATAAAACACAGACCACATAAATCAAAATAACGTGGTTATCACAATCCTTTTCGCGTTTTTCTTCTTTTTTTCACGTGTGACGGAAATCTTGAAATGTAGAGAAATTATTTGATGACGGGATGCTGCTAGCCGCTGAGCGTCGTGACTGACATCACGTATGTCACAGTTCCGACTCGTCTCACCTACATGGCCAATCAAAATGCATACAATTACTAAGCAACAAGTAGCTCGGGTCATCTGATCCTGATACATTAGAATTGCAATCTCTTTTTTATTTTTTTTTCCTGTGTAAGAAGTAATGCAGGCCATGACTATTTTTACTGATTCTCTCTCACTAATTTAGATCTCTAAATTAAGAATATTTATAACGACGTCAATTTTTTAGCGCCAAAACCATAGATTTTTAAAATTTACTCGGCATCATATAAAATAAAAAATAAAAAATCTACCACACTAATAATAATTATAAATTTGAAGAACTTGTTTGGTTGAACACATTAATCACTATTAACTATTGATTCGAAATTTAAAAAAAAACCGTGCAGACATCTAGTCTATTTGTTGAGGAAGGTCATACATAGGCTATATTACACCACGCTTTGACTAATAGGAGCGGAGTAACTATGAAAAATATTGCAAAAACGAGTGAGCTTGAGAGCTTCCGTTGCGTGTCGCGTAGGTTAATTCGAAGCTTTGAAGTAAAAACTAGTTTTGCAAATATATATAGTAAGAATATTATTTTTATTTATATAATATGACTCTTATATTATTTATTGTAACAGCATATATTAAATTTGTTTCCATTGTAGTTGGTGGCCGCGTGAATATAAAGTGTCAGTTTAGTTATTGGCTAGTGCTACGTTGGGACGCTTTTAAATGGGCGGAAAGTTAACATACGCCGTAAAATGCAGGTAGTTTATGTGTCGTAAAATTTTCATGTGCTTACTATATTTTTACTTGACTATATTTTTAGTTGGTTAAGAATGATATCAATTGAAACACGATACATTTTAAATATACCTTATAATAAAATACTACTTAACGCCCGCGACCTCCGTTGCGCGGACTTTGTAGCCCTTGCCATGCTAGTTCCTTTTACCACCTGTTGTGCGTACGTAGTTCGAAAGAAAAAATGTTGTTAGTGAAGTCGTGTAATAATTTTAATTATTAAATCTTCGTAATATTCGAGGCCAGTCATGGCGTAGGTGCACAAATGTGACTGTAAAATCGACTGTTTGTGGGTTCGATCCCTACTCGAGGAAATGAAATATTTACAAAAATTAAATTAAATCAGCTTCACGCTATATCCCGCACACAGCAGGGTAGGCAGATGGAACCTCGTGTTAAGACACTCCGTTTCCCACTTTTCGCCGAATTCTGGAGGCATTGCGTACTGAATGGCGAAACTCAACGCCGCGCTTTGCCTCGACACCAGAGCAAAGAAATGGAAATATAAATGTTAATAAATATTTATTAACATAATAAATATTTAATAAATATTTATTAACATTTATATTTTATAGCCACACTTGGAGGACCTGCGCCACGCCTAGTCTCGAGCGGCTTAAAATTTTAAATTTATTTATTTTATAATTTACACCTTGTTACCATTACAAGTTGTTTTTTTAAACACAATATTTTTTTATGATGAATATGAGTATATAAATAAATGAATGAATATATAAATTGTAATACTTATAATTTTACATTACTTTTTTCTTTAAATTACTTTTTTCTTATTTACTTTAGTTTAGAATATTAACGATGTAAATTCTAATTATTTAATTTTCTTAACAATTAGCAACTAAAATAATAATAGTAATTTATTTACATTTTTCAACTGGAATACAAAAAAACATTCAGTTTTGTTTTTTCGCACAATAAAAATAGATTTATATTTTTATATAAGTAAAAGTGTATTACAATCTATTTTCAAAAACATTGGCACAACTCAAACTACCCACCCACACATTATATTAAATGTGGGAATAGAAACAAAGTAGTTCTTAATTAGTTATGTTGACGTAGTTTAAAAAGAAATCACATTTATGACAGTTGCTTATTACATTTTAAAAGATTATAACTTGTCTATTATAAAAAAAAATTAAAAAGTCATATTTTTTTTAACCTAATAAGCTGCAATCTTTTGAAATAAGTAGTAATGTAGTATATATTATGCGTTAAGAAATAGAAGTAAATTGAACGGTGTAACTGGTTTTTGTTTATCACAGAATGATCCGATGCGTACATCCACACATATGTGTCTTAGAAAACTTTGCTGTCATAACATATTTGAGGGCAAAAAATAATGGTCAACGACCCGCACACCGTATACGCAGTACACTTCCTGTTTACAATATGTCATACGACGCTTCCTCGCGCGTTGGTATTTTGATTTCGCCATTCACTCTTTTATTTGGAACATACTCATATCGCTGGGACTGCGTTGGAAATATGTTTATTTAATATTTTTAATGAACATGTTATATTTAAAATATCTAGTGCAAGCGGTAAAGTTTACAATTCTTTATATTATATTAATAATTTTCATTAAGCTTTATGTTATAAACATTTAATAAATATAATTGTGTTATGAGCAAAATTATAAAAGTCAACGTCAAAACTAATTTATAAATCTTGTTTATATCGGAACTGTCAACCCTTGCCTTAGATAAAGTATTAATGTTGTGGAAAATGAACAATTGATAATAAAAATATTTATTTAATTATAAACCTGTCTCACTTTGTTAAATTGCTATTCAAGTCTTATTTAACCTTTTCATGCACGAACAGAATTTACTAAACAAATAAACGAAAAAACGAAAAAAACAACTACATACATACATACATACACTGTTAACACATTACCATCCTTTGCTTCGCGAGTTGGCTAAAAATGTTTAGTTATTGAACTGTGCCAATTGCATTGCAATCAATTCATATGAATTGTTTGCAATTTGCAAGGCAGCAGATGCAGTCCGTCTGACGTGTGCATGCAGCCTAGCAATGAATCGAGCGTGGCGTGACCCGCGTGAGGCGCGCCGGATACGCTCAAGGGCGCAACGTACACGTCGTACGATGACATCATCCATACACGACTTACAGGCCAACGCTTTAGAAAGAACTTACTTTTCGTTTAAGCTTTTATTTTTCATGAACATAGTATTATGTTACTTTTTTTTATATTTTTTTATTGATAAACAATACAAGAAGTATATTACAACAAAATGATATATAGTTTATAGTTATCATTAGAGGTATATTCATGACTATCGTTATTTTTGCGAATTCTTTAGATTTTATACTTAAACTATTCACATTAAATTAGGTTTTTCATAATTCTATTATATACTATAGTTCCTATAGTTCCTATCTTTAGGATAATTTTAAAGATTATTAGTTAAGTTTTATAATTATTTTACTAGGTATAGGTTATGGTAATATTATAAGAATCAAAAGCAAAAAGCAATAAGCAGCTTCTACTTACTACATTAGAGCTACGCAACTTTGCATCTTCTGCAACAATAAGTGCAACAACTAACGCCATTAATTTAAGACAAACTAAACTGAGAAAAACATTGTTATTGTTATTCTAAAACATACAAAATTCCGCCCGTTATTACCCCAACGTACCTTACCTTAACATACTACTACTAAACATACTGTACTATATTATAATTACATACATATTCTAATTTTCAAATATTTGATCCTATTTATTATATTTTAAAATACAAAAAAAAAACAGTTTTTTTAAAAGTTTTAAAAAAGTTTTTTTAAGAAAAGAAGGAGAAGATTAGTTCGACTGTATTTCCTTTTTGTTTTTTATGTTTGTAATCATAACTTTTGACGGGGTTTGATCAACCGATTTTGATATTTTTTTTATTTGAAAGCTAGTGCTTCCCGTGTGGTCCTATTTTAATTTGGTCCATTTCTGACATCCGGTCCGGTTGAAATTAAACAAGTTAGATTTTTTTCGTAAAAATATAATTATACTGTAATAGCAAGGAAAAACATTGTCGAACCACACTTTAAATTTTGTCAAAAATGAGATTCGTCATCGTTGCATTTCTTTTCAATCAACTTAAAAAAAGAAGACGTTCTCATTTTCAATCGACGTCCGACTTAAAAAAATCCCTTTTTTAGCTTTTAATTCGCCCGAATATTTTTATGTATGTTCTTGTCAATATGTCAAAATGTTAGTTAGCACAAAAAAATACGATAATTAAGATTGAAGTTTTACATAGGAAAGTAAGATAAACAGGTTTAGTAATTTGGTTTTGAGGTTGTTGTAGCAAAAGCTTGACACTAACTTCAAACTTATAAAATTTTTCTTTAAATATTTTTATTTAACAAAAGCAAAGTAGTTTTACTTTATGTTTAGTAATTTTATTTTTATCTTTTAGTGTAATGTTTGAAGTCGATTTTTTTGTTTAAAAATTTATTTATAAATCATAAATTTAAATATCATCATTTAAACATCTATATCTATACTAATATAATTAAGCGGAAGACTTTGTTTATTTGTTTGTTTGTTTAAACGCTAAGATCTTTAGAACTACTGATCTGATTTATTTTCTTTTGGTTTTATATGAAAGCTGTGTTCCTCAGGAGTGCTATATAGGCAGTATAACTTTAAGGCGTAAATCTTTTTTGGCCGTAAATAACGGAATAACAATAATAAGGAAAAGCGTCGAATTGCTTTAAGAGCGTGCTTTGCAAAAATAGCTAAATACATATATTTCAATATATTGTATGACAAAAATATTAAATATTTTCACTTCTAAAAAAAATCCATGAACGTACGTACCGTATATTTATCTCTAATTAGGTAGGATGACAAAAAATAATTAAAAATTGCAAGGTGATATTTCACCCCTTTTATTTGACATGGATATTGAAACTTACGAGTGAAAGTTATTCCATCATTAAGGAAATTTTATGAAGATAAACTTCGGCTTTTATAGCATGTCATTTCGATATATTTGTTAGGTTTTATATTACATTTATCAGATCGGACACTTTATCACGTAACGCATTTGCTTGAAGATAGATGAATCTGGTTAGAGTCTCGCCGTTAGAAAGTTCAGGAAAGTCAAAGAATGTGACTTACAATAATTATAGTTATTTCAATAATGTAATGTAATGTAAACAAAATGATCGAGTTCTACTTGATAACATTTATTTTATCTATGTATATTAATTTTTATTAATTGTTAATTAGTAGTAAATTCAAGACTGTATTAAACTTAGAATATTATTTGATTGCTTTCAATTGAATTATATTAAAAATATTATATTTTTTACAGCGGGCACCGAAAGAAATATGTGCGCCGCAAACTCCGTGCGGATGGTCGATCTACAAGCCCGACATAAAAATCATCGAAGTGAACATTAGCAACACATAGTAAGTGTCACAGTTAAATATTTTAAAGCCTATATATAAATATTCTCATTCAACTAAATAAAAATATTTTTTTGAAATACTGTGAATTTTTTCAATAATATGTAGTCGTCCAAGATTTGATTCGACAAAAAATACCCTGTTAAGGTATTGAAATCAAAATCTGTTTGAAAAAAAAATCTTTTTATGTACTGTAGAATAACAAAGTTATTACTTTGTTTTCACACAATCACGATAAATGAAATGTAAATATTTCTCTAGCAGCATGATTAGTAATAAATGAATATTTATCACTCGTCTCGATAAAAGTTCTTGACGTAATGAACCTTGTTTATTGGAATTTTTATAATATTTTCATTTTGGCATTTGTTGTTGTTGATGAGCAATACTTAATCAATATTTAACACGCATTTTTTTATCGCTTTCACGCTTGTATACCCCACACAGCAGGGTAGGCAGAGGGAATCTAGTGTTAAGACACTCCATTCTCTACAAAAGATTAGTAAATGGTAAAGTATACATAATATTTAAAAAAATGTCTTTATCTACAGTTGCTATTGCAAGGAGGGAACCGTTTGTCAGATACATGAAGATGACAGAGCTACAAATGCCTACGTTCACCGTTGTCGGTAGCTCGAAAGCTGAAGATTTACACTAGAGTTTGTAAGCACTCTCTTGTAGAATGATAACATTGTGATTGGCCGACGTCGCTTTTACATTTGAACTGATACTTCGTAATACAATCGCATTTAGCATATAATCACAATATATGTAATTTTGTTTTTTTTTTTTCCTTGGGGATATTGTACACCCTTTTTAGTAGTAAGTATGTATCATTGTACCAAGCGATAAGCTGTGGATTTTATGTGTTTTAATTAGGTTATTGTTGAGAAAAATCAATTAATTTCTCGAAATTCGGTCGTAATGTTCTAGTAATAATTGGCGGTCATTTTAGAAATAGTGTTTATTTTAATTAATTCTATTGTATCCGCGCAATAGATATGTTGGTGCCAGTTTAACAACGATCTTACATTATGTACGCGTATGCGTTATATTGGATATCAATTATATGATATGAAATTAATATACACAGATTTGTGACATGTAGTAGGTATGTATTGATGTAATAAAAATTACTTTTCCTATACGAAATTTGCCCTACATAATTTGACTTGTGCTCTGTTTGTTTTTTGTAAAGGGTAAATTTTAATGTTTCGAATTCAATCAAATATTATCAACATGCAGTCAGTACACTTGCAACAGTTTGTGCACTATATACGATATACGGGTATCTGTTAAATACGCAGCTTTTTTATTCCTAATAATCCGCCTTACTACTTTATTGAAATTTACTTTGGAATTCAATCAAAGTACTTATTAGATTGTATGACGCTTATAGATATTGTCTTAACAATTTCAGTAAAATGAACAAGCACGTCATTTTGAAGTTCCTACATTCAATACGTAATCTTTATTATTTTTCAAGTATTTTACTATGATAAGCATATAATTAGTTTTAGTGTTTAGTTTTTTGACATAATAATAGTAATTACAAATTTGTAAGACTTGGTGGTCACTTCCCACATTTGATTTGAATAAATAAATTTTTATATTAACATGTGTTTTTATAAACCTCTCAACTTATTTATAATGTTAATGTGTGACCTTGCCCTTGTCATTGTTGTAAAGATTCGACAAAAAAGTCCTCCCCCATGTAATGTTTTTTATGCTGTGACCGCAGCGTTTGCCGGTGTCTTTGCTGAAGTATATAAATAAATATATATTACACGACAATATCTTAATTTATGTCTTTAAATTTCTTAACAAAATCTATTATTTTTACTTTTTTTTAGTATAGAACCAAATTATATGAATGGACCAAAGTAGGAATTTGTCAATTTGGTTTTTTAATGCTAAATACACGTATAATTCAAAAGTGTGAGTTAAAAAACAAAATTTCTGTATATAAATCCTGTTATTCACTACAGTAAAACAACCTATGAAGCATGAATATAAATACGGTCCAAAAATGCTTTTGAGAGTTATTACGAGAGCATTTTCCGCCCGTCGCTTATGTTTTGTGCCAATCAGATCTCATTTCACCTTGAATGAAAAAAGGATTCCAACTTTTTTTAAGGATTTCTGTATAGAAAACTACCACCACCCTCGATTATCTTCGTTCTATTTGCTCTGTTCAAGTTTTTGTCGGGTGTATTTTATTTTATATCTATTTTCAACTTTAATAAACATTAAGGATAGCGAAACACCTGCTCAGAATTTCACCGTAAGCATATTTAATTATTGAAGGCTAAAATTGTAAAAAATCATGGAACCAATATTTATTTAATTAATAATTAGGTCATAGCTGAGCTTGTCTGCTTGGCTAAGCATCAACATCAATGTATAATACATCAACAAATACAAAAAAAGATGCGACTGCAACTGTGACTTTTTATTTCCTCGGACTGGTAAAGAGGCAAATCGCGATGTTGATTTACGCCATTTTAACAAACAATGCTTCGAGAATTCAGCGGAAAAGAAGTATCTTAATGGGAACGGAGTATCTTATTACTAGGTTCCCAGGTTCCCTATGCCTACTGCTATGAACAGCGTGAAGCTAAAAAAAACAAATACATAAATTTTAACAAAAAAAACGAACTAAAAAGTTAAAAATAATTTTACATAAAGTAGGGCGTACTTTGATTTTGTTAATTTAAAAAAGATTTTATAATTGTGAACTCGGCGTCAAGCTAATGCTACAACAATTTTACTACAATATCGAATTACTAAGCCTGTTTGTTTTATTTGGCATTTTTGTAAGTTCCGATGGAACAAACATAAAAAAACAACAAAAAATACAGTTGAATTGATAACCTCCTTTTCTTACAGAAGTCGGTTAAAAGTGTATAGGAAGTTTGTAGAAAGATATTTATTTATAAAGTAGAAAAAGGTTTTTTTTTACAACAAAGTTACAAAGTGTTATTTTTAAAAAAGAATAAGTAAAAACATCAATGTAAATATATGACACGATACAGTATATCATTTAAAAGAAATTACTTTTAGTATAAATCATTTTCTATTTAAGTATCGAGTTTAAATTCTAACCTATTCCTGGGATCAAGAGAATCCAAATTCATAGGGTACTTTCGGTTGACCTAGAATTATGAAATTTAGCAGCTAACATTTTGAAGTAGTACTAGTTTAGGAAAAAAACTGTAAACTGTACATTTGTGGTTAACTCCTTAAAAATAATAAGCCTTAAGAAGGGGTGAAAATTTGGTATTAAAGCCGCTGCTTCCAGTGAGGTATCAGAAGAAAGGGATCTGGCTAAATTCAGGCTGAATTTCAAAAAAAGTTCATGTCCTCCATTTTTTTACGGAATCCTCTGTGGGCGAGCCCATCTCGCGCTTGTTTACATAACTATTAAACACTAAATAATAAATATCTGTAATGTAATAATGAAAATATGTTTAAATATTGATTTTATTTTAACTTTCAAAAATTGTGTAATTTCGTCTAAGAGTAAAATTTCTGTATATCTTGTTTTCCTTAAGTTCTTAGACACTCCAACCTTTAGTATTGGAGTTCTCCCAAAAAGAGTCACCGAGGGGTGTTAATTTGGATGATGACTAACCAATAGATAAATAATGTGCCAAATATTCGCATTGACGCCCAGGCTGGAGAAGATGTGTATTTGTTACATTTTAAGCCCAGTTACCATCGCGCACCGTGAAATAAGCATAACGAATCCGTTCCCGAACGGAGTTCATTCAAATCAAATAAATTTATATTTCCACCATCAACGAGTTCTCTATTTTATAATTATACTATCATCCCTAGAACTGAGTAAATTCTTTCTGCCATTTCATTTTTTTTTATTACGCCAGAATGCTAAACTTCATTAATATTAACTTTTGAAAGTATCACTTGCCAACTGACCGATTGACTGATTCGTAGGACGATAAAGAACCTAATCTACCTCGTTAAAATCTAGAAAATAAGATTTTATGTCCAGGTAATTGCGTATTTATATAAAATAAATACAGTTTTTTTTTTTTTTTTATAAATATTTTATTACTTTTGGATTCTAATATTATAATTACAATTTTTTTAGCTTCACACTTTATCTCGCCTATAGCAAAGTAGACAGAAGGAACCTAGACTGTTAAGACTTTTCATTCCGCATTCTCCGACCAATTTTAGAAATATTGCGTGTTGGGTGGCAGAATTCAAAGCCGTACTTTGTCATGTTACCAGAACGAAGATTTGAAAATAATTAATTTCCCCGAGTGGAAATCGAGCCTTCAACCTTCGCTTACAGCCAGACAAACGCTCTGCCGCACCACGATGGCCTCGCACGCCGATATTAAAAATTATTTACTATTTTTTTGTTTCAAAGAAATACTACTGAAATTTTCTCATTGTCATAATATTAAGATCAGGTTATGGGTTCTAAAGAAATCGAAATTATTATAAGGAAGTTGAGATTTGTATTAGTATCTTTATCCGCGGATACAGATGCCTATTATCGGTATTCGTATCCGTGCTATACATTTATTTTATGACCCGCCACATCCCTTTTATCTCTATATATAATAAGACAGTAAAAATATTTTGTCTGTACATTTAGTAATTTTGACTGAAATCGATAGAGGGACACTTAAAAAGACTAATAGAAAGCAAAAAGATTTTTTTTGAATTTCTTGTCTGTCTGTCTGTCTGTCTGTCTGTCTGTCTGTCTGTCTGTCTGTCTGTCTGTCTGTCGACATATTGTTGTCCGCATTTTTCTCTGAAACTACTGAACCGATTTACTTGAAAA
>JAATLQ010015453.1:0-89125 GCA_013421005.1 Heliconius erato x Heliconius himera | reverse complement strand
ACTGGGTGCTGCGGGGTGGCACCATGGCTGGGATCAAGGTCCTCTGTTACGCCGACGATACGCTGGTCTTGGCGCAACAGGCTTCAGTCGAACTCGCCATCCGCCGCAAGAAACCGGGGCGCCGGAGGGTGGCACACGATCGCAGCCTTCCGCCCTAACGAGCCAGAGGACGGTCAGCTTGGGGAAGCTGGCCGCCTACTAACCTGGCCCGAGTAGTCGCGCGCAGGTTGCTCCCGCGCGCTACTCCGAGCAGGCCGTCGAGGGTGCCCACCACCCTTGACTCCGCGACGTGCCTTGCAGGCTCCCGCCGCCGCGTTTCGCGGACGACTAATGTCCCCGCGTCTCGCGGCCAGTGGCAGTCGAGGAGGAGCACCGTGAGGTTTTAGTGGGTATTCGGATGGCCTACCATCTGCCGGTCCGTGAGCCCCACATAACCGGCTCGAGTCCTCACTCGGACTGGTATCCGTAAAAGGATTTCCTCACGAAAAAAAAAGGCGTCTCTGTCCGAGTAATGTATGCTGTCACAGATCTCCTCCGCTCATATCGTTATACTTAGCGATTTTAATGCATAATACCAGTTGCTTGATCAATGACGGTCAATATAGCTTCCGCCATGGTCGAATTCATGATTTTAAGATTTACCTAACCCACGGCTGCGCGGCGGTCTGCAGCTATCGAAAGCAAGGGAGAGGGCCTTACAGTTAGTTTGGATATGGACAAGGCCTTCGATCGATTGTGGCATGAGGCGCTTCTGCAAAATTTCCATTCTACGGGCTTCCTCGGAATGTATGTAAGTATATCGCCAGCTTTCTCACTGGGCGCAACATCAAGGCCGGTGTCGATGGGTTTTTGCTCAGAAATATTGCTCGTGAACGCTGGCGTCCCCCAAGGCTGCGTGCGTCTCCTACACTGTTTCTTCTGAATATCAATGACATGTTGGTTGATTCTAACATATATTGCTAAGTGCTATCATCTGGATACCTGGAACCTGCTACTATTCAAATTCCAGAAGATAGAAATTTGCGCGTGAACCACTAAGAAAAATCCATTTATCGTGCCACCAATTTTCTAGATTACTCGTTTGATAGCCGCGTCCAGTTACATCACATTGGGCCTTAGTGTTTTCAGCGACTGCCAGTATCGCAATCATCTGAAAAGCAAGGCCAAGTTAGCTTTAAAGAAATTGAAGATATTAGCAGAGGGAGACAGTCCTTCACGTCAAAACACCGATTGGCTCTATAATGGGCCAAGGTTCGGCCTCATATGAGAAAATTATCTCATATATAGGCTGTTGCACCTCAGTATCAGCTGGAACCATTTGATTGAATACAACGTAGAGTCATTTGAATCGTTGGGCCGCCAATGATCTGTGAAAAGCTTGATACTTTGGATTTACGTAGAGACGTCTGCTCGCTGTGTGTTCTCAACCGCATATATCATGGGCAGTGTTTCATTAAACTATTTGTCCTGTCACCTGCCGCTTAATTTTTCAACCGCACAGTACGTCTCAGGCACCCAACGTGCCTGGTATCCAGATGGTTAGAATGGTATTTAAGCTTGTGACGTACTGTGCGGATTCTTAGAAACTTTCTGCCACACGCCACGCATTTGTGGAATGATCTACCTGTAGCAGTATTTCCAGGTCAATACCACTTGGGTACCATAAGCGTGCCTATCTCCACCTAAAAGGCCCGCACCTGTAGCTCCTCTGGTATTGTGTATGGCGATGATGGTGAGGTAAATAGATGCAGTGAAAATTTTCATTTAATGACAAACGAAAGATTTATCAACACAAAAAAAACACTTATATACTATTTAGGGATATTATTATTCACCGACAAATTTAAAAATATAATTGAATTGATGAAACAGTCAGTAAAAACGATTCACGTTCTCATGTAGTTCAGTAAAAGTAAATACTATACTGACAGTTTATAACAAATGACAGCACAAAGCGTAGGTAATTGATTGCATATATCTTACATACGATAAACGTTCAATAGGATACTTGACCACTAGTCAAATCCAATAGGTACTTCGAATTTAAAATAACTTTGCAAATTATCAAAATACCATACGTTGCGAAATCATAACTTCCTTACGTTAACTGGCATATTTAGTCCATAAAATCAATGAATTAATGTGTAATTATTTTAAAATATTTTAATAAATGTGTATGTCGAAATTTGAGATCGGAGCATACTCTACTACTACCCATGTAGCATGCTCTTCTCACTCACTGCGTGATGACCAACGCCTCACCTAAAATTAAAATTGTTCGCGGACCACCTTTAGGCCTCTGCGGACCACTGGTGGTCCGCGGACCACCGGTTGGGAACCACTGCTCTAGAGTCTAGAGAGCATATATGAAGGTGAAAAATGTAGGCAGTGATTGTAGCGTTTGACGTTTGTTTCAAGTTTTTCCGTTGTCTCTGGCTACACTGCTTGGGATATGAAAGCTAAAAACAGAAAAAAATATCTGATGATGAGATGTGATTAATTGATATAATATTATTTTCGACTGTACTTTTAGTTAGAAATTTACGTCAACTTAAATAAGATGGTTGAGAGTTGAAATATATATTTTTTTATATTTAAAGCTTATCTTACGTGTTTTACCGGTTTCGTTTTGGATTCGTCAAACTAGTCAGATAATCTAGAAGAGGTGTTTTTAACTAAACAAAAGAAATATTTCTAAATAAACAAAATATAATTTGTAATACTACATAAATTGTTATGTTTTCAAAATAAACATAGTTATTTATAAAAGTACACATAAAATCGCTGTAACTGACGTTGCGCCACTAATCCTAATTGGATAGAAAGTAGTCAGGATGTGTAGTCTACACGCGTAATTGAAACTATATTGCGATTTGATCCAGGTTGTTTTACTATGTGAAGTAATATATATTTCATTATTAAATTAATTTGTGAGATTAGGATATGCTTTATATAAAATTGGTATTGTTTTTTTATAAAAACAAAGAAGAGCAACTATAAAAGAACTCAGAGGATTCAAAGAAATATATGTTATTCACACAAAATTTCATTAATATCTAAAATTGATATTGCGCAGCTAATATAATTAATTAGAATTTATTTATTAATTTAGATTAAGGATGAAGCCGGTCGTGGCGCAGCGGCACGAGGTGTGACTGTAAAACCGACTGGTTGTGGGTTCGATCCTCACTCGAGGAGATGAAATATTTACTTAAATTTATATTTCCATTTCTTCGCTCTGGTATCGAGGTTAAGCGCGGCGTTGAGTTCTGCCACTCAACACGCAATGCCTCTAGAATTGGGCAGAAAGTGGGGAACGGAGTGTTTTAACACTAGGTTCCCTCTGCCTACCCTGCTGTGTGCGGGATACAGCGTGAAGCTAATTTTAGATTAAGGAAATTAATAATTCATTCATCGACTATCTTACATATTTTCCACTATTGATTTTCACTACGTATCATTTCACAAGTAAATAAATTAAAATTTGTAATAATATCAGATAAATATTTGGAAAATTTTCAGTTAATTCCTTAAGTATGAGTAATAAAAATACAAAAATGTTAAAGCCGATCGTTTCTATAGTCTGTATCGGGTGTCGAGAAAGAAAGGCTACCGTCGTCTAAGTCTTTTAAATTTAGCATAATATTAGCTTTTGGTTAGGTTAGATACACATTTGACTTGCCTTATTCCGACAAATGAGACTCACAATTCGTGAAATTGCCTTATATGACAGGTCATTCCTGTTTTTAACAACTTTAAAGTGTTATTCCACACTTTGGAGAGAAAAATACGTTTTCTAAATAAGTATAGATCATTCCTGGTTGCCACACTGAAAGATATTTTATTATCCAACAAAGCAATCTTGTTTACGGTTTATGTAGTGCTTGTTACTTCTTTAAGGTAAAAACAAAAATTGACATAACTAAAAAGAAAAAAAAAACATGTAAATCAGTTGTAATCTATTCAAACAATAATACCCAAACAAGCTATCAGGCATACCATGGAACCCAGCTTCTTAGTCACCCTATAGTTTACCAAATATGCATCCCCTCTGATATCACTATCATCAAAATACTCTAGAGTAAGTCTTCATCGTCCACTAACTATGTTAAGTGAAGTCTAAAGTTACGTATTGACTTTAAATCGTGGAAGCACATGACAAGCTTGATAGCATATTTGCAGGAAGTAACTTTATAATAGAGTGTGTCAGCGTTTAAAAGCTTTTATCGCCTAAGGATGGACCAGAATTGAGACAAAGTTGTTACGCAGGCTAGATCTAATGTCGGGTATAATATATATATTTAAACGTGATATATAAATTTCTAATATAGGAAATTATTTATATATTATGATATATCAAATTTCTGCTTCAAGTTGTAAATATGCTATGTCAAGCGACTGCATACGCGACAGGTTATGCGTTCGATTCCCAATCGAAATAAAAGTAATATTTTTTTAATTTTCGTTCGTTCGACGACGTTCGTTCGTTCTGGCGACGAGAAAAAAACGCGCCATTGAGTTCCACCTCTCAATGCCTCCAGGAATCGGTGGAAAGTGGGAAACAGAAGTGTCTTAATATTCTTTTTTTTGGGATTTTATAGAGTATATGTAATATATCAATTTCCAACTTTAAATTGTAAATATGGTTAGTCCTTAACCGAGTATGCAAGTAAAACCGGGACAAGGCAGTAAAGTCAAGGCATTAAGTGTATTAAAATTCATTTCATTCAATTTAGACACAGCGCGTGGCAAATCCATAAAAACATAACAGTTCTAGAGTTGTATTCTTATGTTACTAATAATGCAGAAATAACGTGATTTTGGAGATTTGAGATTTCGATGGAAATTAGGGAACGGATTACGATAATACTAGGTTCCCTCTGCCTACTCTGTCATATTGTGCGGGATACAGTGTGCAAATAAACTTCATCTGAACTCAGTAAGAGGCTAAGTCTCATTAACAGATATTAGGTGAATAAACATTGAAATTTGAGTTATATTTTGTAAAGTATTGGTTTCATTTACATGAAATGCGGCGTTTAGTTCCGACACTCGATACGGAATGTTCAGAAAATTGAGAGTAACTGAAATTGACGGTGCAATATGCCTACTCTGTTACAAAAGGTATAAAACGTGAAGCTAAATAAATCAAATTATTAACACTTTTGCCCTACCGTCGCTTCTACCCCATATTATGTACATCAACGTTGTAAATAAATGTTATCAAAACAAAAATGTTTACTTAATCGATAACATAAATACAGAGCTACATTTAACGGCTCACGTTTGTCAAATGAAACACCCATTGGGCTTAATTTGTCGCGTATTTACATAATAAATGAACATCTCCGCCTTGATGCGGTGTAATCCGGTTTAGGGTGGCACAAACCGGTTTAAACCTGTTTTAACCATCATTGAGAGAGCGTCTTGATTTTCGATCGGGCGCAATTTGCATGTTATTATAGCATTAAGATGCTAATAGTTCGATGAAATTGTTAATCTTAACTTGATGGTGTACCTAATCGTACTAGAAATCAGATTCACGCTTTATCCCGCATATAGTAAGAGTAGGCAAAAGGAACCTAGTGTTAAGATACTCCGTTTCCCATTTTCCGCCCAAGTTTTCGAGACATTGCGTGTTGAGTTCCGGAACTCATTGTCGGGCTTTTGCTTTGGTACCAGAGCGAAAAAATGAAAATATTTATAAATAATAATTCCGAATGCCACAACTATTGCGTTACAGTACACTTGTGGTCCTGCACCAATGCTAATCTTCTGTTAATTTGCTTTAAATAAGACTACATCTTTTCAAATTAAGTAACAAATAACTTCTACAATAAGTTTTTTCTTATAAAATTTTGTATAGTTTTCAACTTTTAGTTTTTTAACCAGACTGGTTCCAGACAAATCTAAGCGCAAAATTATGGCGTTTACAATTTACATTCACGTTCATTCATTTTCATTTTGCGGCAATTACTATAATTTCCAGAATAATTATTCTAGAAGTAAGAAACATCAAGAGTACTAGGAAAAAAGTTAGGAACTTCACTAAAACTGTGAGATCTGCTGAAAGTTAGTAAAACAGTTGTCTCGCAGTCGCCCCTGCAATTCCACATTCCAACTTTCTTTGCAGTTTAATCTTGCGTTATTCTTTCCCCGTTCCGTAGTGTTAAGATATTTTTATTTGAATTTTCTATACGGAAAACTCATTTGCAAGGAGTTAACGGAATATGCATAAGTTCAAAAACTAATGCATGAATTTCAGATTCTGCACTGTGGATAATTTTAAAGACGTTCTTGTTTTTTTATAGTAAGTATAATAAGATTTTTTGAATTTAAATGTTAATCCGTATATAGTTTTAGCTCAAATATAATATTTTTATTATTTATTTGTATATTATGGATAAATAATTTAGAATAGCGTCAGTGTGTTGTCGAGAAAAGGAATATAATAGCTTATTCTGTTTTGACTTAACTTATCCATTCATATTAAGCTCATGGCTTAAAATTGTATTCGGTAATCAAAGAAACTGTAATCGCCATACTATCGAAAATCTATACGAAAATCAACAAATTTAACAAATAAATAATGAAACCTACACTATAAAAAAATCAGCTTCATGCTGTATCCCGCACACAGCAGAGTACGCAAAAGGAACCTAGTGTCAAGACACTCCGTTCCCTACAAACCTTACACTATAATTTTGAAAATAAGTAAATTATTTGAACTCTCATCAACAATGGTCACTGTAAACAACGAAGTACATCGAAACCCTCTTAATGGTAATATATTCGTGTGACTGAACAAACAGCAAAAATTACGAGGACGCAATAAAGCAATTCAACTCCACCGTCCCTGAGGGCGAGTAAGGAAGTGATAATCGAATTGGGGCCGTTACTTTCTATGCCCTTAGATATTGTTGTCATGGAAGTGGTACGTGTTCATTTTCTATGTTTTGTAAAATGTGTTTTGTTTATAAGGTTAATTAATGGTAACAGTTTATGAGTATGTAGGAGGCTTATTATATTTTAATTGGTGAGTGTGAACGGCAAAGGCTGTTTGAATATTGCTGTAATAACGTGAGTAGTTAGAATTTAGTTAACAATTTGTTATATTATTCTTACATTATTTTTTTACATATTTTTTTTGTTTTCATTGTCTTGCAACGTGGCTAACAAATAGATAAGATTGATTTATATTCCTTTTTCTTTCTCATTTGACTTAAAAAATAAAATGATTTAAAACATGTACTTTTATACTAATATTTTAGAAGGAGAAAGAGGAGGTATAAAAATTATTTTTATTTATTGAGACTCACGTAGCGTGATGCTAAAAAACCACTCGTGCCATTTCCTCCACTATCGCTCATCTAAGTATCAACCTATAACACAATAGTTAAATCTCCATCAAGTTTCGGTTCGCTTCCCGACCCAACACTTACCCCGATTCAATTAAACTTTAACCAAGTTGTCGTAAACAAAACTATTATTATATCGACAACTTAATCTAAATTCTATTGTTTGTACCGTAAAGTATAATTTAATCCGGGCTTAGTTGGTCTGAAGTGTGGTTTAGACGTTTGTGATTTGCCAATTTTATTTTTATTGCATATTATGTAAGAATAGGTAAGTAGATTTTTTATATCCGTATCATCATCATCATCATCATCTTCATAAGCCTGTCTTTGTCCAGTGCTGGACAAAGACAGGCTTATGAAGATGATCGGCTTTTTCATAGACACGCCACTGAGGTCGACCTTTAATCACTTTGGATATGTTGTATAATCTTTTGGTATTTTAACAATTTTCTTTATATTGATTGATATTACAAATTAGGAAAGAGAATTTGTTAATTAATAATTTAATTATACTTTATTTAAATGAAATATATTTCATATATAATAGGTAAAGTACTTTGACATCAAATATAAATCTACAATTTAGACTTTAATTGCATAAAATACTTCAAAACAAATATCCTTCAGAACATTTCTACAATATCAAATAGAAACGAGATCCGTCATCCAGATATAAATTAATATCGTCATATAAGGTTACGAAATAAGAGAAGTTTGAGTGTCTATTCTCAAATGTTTGGTGACCTAGCAACCTTTGATCTTGCTGCCTTCAGCGTCTTTATCGGGGAGAGGCTAGGAAATTTGCGTGTTACTTGTCAAAAATATGGTAATTGGGTATTTTTTTTAGTTTCACGCTTTTTCCCGCATATAACATTGTAAACTAAGACAAGTTAGTGTTAAGACACTCGATTCCATACTTTCCGCCAAATTTTTGGGACATTGACTGTTGAGTGATGGACTTCAATGCTGCGCTTTCTACTACAGCGGGAAAATATGTAATAAAATACTACATTTATTTTAATTTAGAACAATCTTATTAAATAATAAGGTTCTTCATATGAAAATTATTTGCTATATCTCTATACGTACCTACTAAACCTTATTTAAAAATTATATGTATTAAGTAAAACCTTTACTAAAAAAAATACTCAATATTTTATTTGAAGCAAACACATAATTATATTCCAGCTTTGAAAAGTGTTTTATGCAACAAGCAAAAATTGCAAAAACTATAACGCTCTTATTTAAATTTGATCCTACATGGGTAAGTAAATAATAAAACAGAATATACGTTCAAAGATATAATTTGATCTTTACTTAAACAACTTTAAAATTGATAAAAAATATATTTGGCAATCGTAAGTTTAATGGCCATAGATGCCTTTAGCGGCCCTTGTTTCAAGGTAGGCATATTACACAACTCCTAACGCATCGATTACACGTAGTATTGTGTTATAACGATTCCAATACTTGTTTTAAATAAGAGGTTCTTCTAAAGGGGGTTTCTTACGGGGTGGTTTTTTTTAACATTTTGATTTAATTCTTGCTAAAAAAAAATGTCAATTAGATGCTTATTTGTTTGTTACAGTTTATTTTGGAATATATAAATATAGAATGATGGAAAACGGAGTACCTAACCAAATGCATATCCTGCAAATATATACTTTTTTATATATTTGAGAATACATTCAGAAGATATAGCTGTCCCTGCTACGTGCGGGATACAGCGTGAAGGAAGAAAAAGACATAATGATATACGAGTCTATTCTTTACTTTCTTTTATAAAGATATTTCTATGCAGTACATTACAATGAGTGAGTAGGAGGTGCATAAGCTTAGCTTTTATTTACTTAAATAAAAGGAAAATCTTTTAATATCGGTAGTTATAACTTTTTTTCTGTAAGTTCTGTATGTTTATTCGACAATTCAAAAGTACTTACAATAGTCTATTTGGGTAAAGAATGTTTTGAATTTAAATAATATAAATAGCAATGAAATGAAAAGGCCATAATGCCGCAGTGGCACAACATGTGACCGTACTTGGCAGCTGTGGGTTCAATTCCACTCGAGAGAATGGATTATTTTTTAATATTTTTCTTCCCTCGTTCAGTTCCACCACTCAACCCATAATGTCTAGAAAAATCGGTAAAAAAAAGAGAACACTCAGTTCTTTGTCTACCCTCTTATATTCGCGATACAGTATGAAGATAAAAAAATATATTGTGTATGAGGATGCACTGTCTCGAAGTGCTCTTTCTTTCAATTAATTTAATATTTTTTAATTACAGACAGCTAAGCGAGTGGGCGAAGCCTTCTACTTATTAATATAAATAACTTCTCAAGTAATCTTCGAATCCACAACCACTGCAACGACGTCAATACACCTATTAATTTTTATTTAAAAACCCACTACCATTAAGTAAAATGTCGCAATTGACCCGGTCATTGCCCGTTGGGTCGCAAGTAGTAAAATTTATGAGAACATTGGAGAACCCATCAATCCCGTTTAGAATTTAATAGCGCACCATCGTCCATTAGGTATGGGACGCGAAATTTCACGCTACATGAAGATGTAGGATCTGGAGGCTTGGAAGATTTATTATTTTGTGTCAAATAATTGTAAAGATTCTTTTATTAGAGTTCCGTTGCCTAAAGCCAATTCGTCATAGCAGTATGTTTGTCCGTTCGTACGTATGTTCGTCCGTCCGTATGTCCGTATGTCCATATGTACAAGTAAATGTGGGATGAAATAAAAAGAACGAGAGAGTATTCTGTGTGGGATGCCATTTCTCATTTCAGATTTCTTTCAAAATTATACATAGGTATTTAAGAAAGAAATACGGAATAATTTCGATGAAAATATATTACGTTCAATTTGAGAACCTGTTCCTTTTTAAGTTTGAATAATAATAGCATATCAAGGATAATATAATGATGGTGATGGCAATATGTTTTTTGTTTGCCCTACATGGGCGTCAGACACTCTCTTGGCCAATTTTTTAGGGTTTTGTACTTCAAAGATAAAAACAGAAGCCTTATAGGATCACTTTGTTGTCAGTCTGTCAAGACAATCATAAGATATGACCATTTATGCAAAAATTTTGCTGCATTTTGCATTAAATTCGCAGCGTAATCAATATCTACATGATACTTCCCATGGACTTCACATGAAATCTAGCGCAAAGTGAAAATCTGCAATACATATGAAGGAAAAAAAATTAAAAGTGAATTATTATAGACGGGGACGGAGTGTCTTAACACTAGGTTCCCTCTGCCTATACGGATGTGTGCGGGATACAGTGTGAAGCTGATTTAATAAAAGAAACTAATTAAAAAACTATAACCTAAATTTATAGTTAATTTTAAGCAAAATGAGAGCATATACCCAAACTTAAGTTTGTGATTTTTTATAAATAAGTTGTACTTCCCGTCGATCTTCAATTATGAAATCAGTGTGACCCACGGTAGTGATTTCATTGTAAGTTGATATGCTAAGCAACTCTAACACACATTAAATCACCTAAAGACAAATAAAAATATCAACGACCACTCTGTGAAAATCCGAACGAGATAAAAAGGAAACTATTGCAACTCTAAAAACAATTCATAAATATTTAGTTTCATTTACATTTTATACCTACATTTATATATATACATATATATTAGATTGCACCAGTAGGTATGTTTTTGCCGCTTAATCCCAAAAACCCGCACATTGTGGATTTAAAATTTATGTACAAACAGACCGTGCAACGTGCATTTTACGATAGTGAGCGTATCGAACCACAACGACAGTGGCAGTGGAATTTATGATACTATACCTAGAACTATGAAAAAAGTAAACAAGTAAATAATGTACGGTAAACCCCTTACATTAATACAACTAAGTTTATGTAGATGCTATCTGATAATGATTTTTAGAAACACTTTCACGCTGTATGCATATAGCAGCATTGAAAGAAATAACTGACATTCCGTTGCCGCCGATTTGCGAGACATTGTGGCGCGGAACTCCACGCCGCGCTTCGTTTTATTATTAGAGCGAAAAAAAAAACAATCCATTCAGTGAAATCGGAATTCACATTCACATCCGAGTTCCCATTACGTCTGTGTGTAATAGAAATATTATGAGTTCGATTCCCACTAGAGGGAATTATTAAATTGTAATTATTTTTGTGACTTTGTGACGGTTCTCGCATGGTAAAAAGCAGCGTTTAGTTACATCTGTGTCGTACGGTGTCTCGAATTGTTAAGAAAAAATGGTCTCAATACCTATGAAAAAAAAACGCATAGCGGTTCAGCTGCTGGACGGTATTTCAAAGATTTGTTTTCTCTTTGATTCTTTTTCTTTACGCATCTTTATATGGCGAGACATATAAAGAAGTTAGAGGGTTAATACACTCGGTTTAAAAGTATCTCGGTTTAACATAAACAGGATGGAAGTGTCAGTGCTCCTTTTACGGAAACAGCATATAGGGTAAAATATTTTGAACCCATACCTGAAGAAATTAATCAAGATACCTCAACAGTTTAGACGTAGGATTTTTTTATCATTTCACGGTGTTTATCCATACCTGTATTTCGTATGACGCAGTTACGCATAGATACCAATAACGTAAACACATATTACTACAAAAAATACTACTAAAGGTTAATCAACTTTGAACTTTGCCGCCAATACCTACGACTCGATTTCGGAATGAGGCGTATTTCGGTTTCCCTTTAGGTTTCCGGCGGTTTCCCTTTAGGTTTATGTGTGCGTGCGTCATTCTTGACAAATGGCGTTACATTATAAAACGACATCATTTTTTGGGAAAAGAAAATTGTATTAGGTTTTTATAAAGTAGTTAAAACTGTGATTTCATTTAAAGTGGTGTGGACACTTCCACTCTGTACATTGTATTATTAGTATGCACCGATTTTCTATTTACCTACACAATTTCCAAATACGTAGAACTGGCGTTTGTTAGTGATTTAGCTATAGCAATGGTTTTATGTACTTCTGTATATATTTAACAGTAGATTATATATATTTTTTAACATATAACAATTTATAAATAAAAAATATATTCTAGGCGTGGCGCAGGAGTAGGTACCTGCGTGTGTGTTTTGGGTTCGATTCCTACTCGAGGAAATAAACTATTAAGTTTTTTAATCTTATCGCTCTAGTAAAGAGATAAAGCGCTGTGTTGAGTTTCCCCACTCAACACGCAATGTCTCCAGAATACGACGAAAAGTGGGGAACGGAATGTCTTAACATTAGGTTTACTCTGTCGACCCCGCTATTTGAGTGTGCAACTAAAAGGACTTAAAGTATAAAAAATATCTGTAATTGGATTACAGATATTCTTATGTTATTATGGATTCCCACATTATATTTCTAAAAAAATATAGCAAAATATCATGAAACTCATAAGATTATTATATTTAGGTAATTACAATTAACTGCGTCCAGCTTTCAAAAGGCTCATTATGTACCGTGTTTCTTACAAAGTTTATTTAAGATTCGAGATATAACAGACGCAGACAAACAAACAGAACTTCGATGTTTTAATTGTAACTTCGCTATCAAACTTTGCTCTAAACTTGACGCCTTAATGAAATATTGTTTAAGAGTTTCCTTATAGGGATGTGTATTTATTTTAAAAATATTTATAAAAAACTGTATTGTTGTAATATTGAAATAAGTATTATATGCTTTACATGCTTGTGCTTTATTTTTATTAACTGAAAGTGTCTGAAATATCAGGTTTATTAGATAATACACCCGGGATTTCGAATATTGTAGGTTCGATTCCCACTTGTGGGAATAACTTGTGCTGTTTCGAAAATAAGTCGGTAAGTATTAACTAGGCTTTATTTATAGGTAGACCGAGCTTACGACCTACCCTCCCACATTCAACAAATTTAAATAGTTTTTTTCGAACCATAAAAGTTACAGCTAGACCGTGTTCGATGGCCACGCCACGAAAACCTCAGTTAATTTACCTTCGGCAAAAGTATTTATTTAATATGTTCCCAATTTTAATTTATACTTTAGTAGAAACTAGAAAGCGGTAAAGTAACATCACTATGAATATATCTTTACTGAAGTAAAACGTATTCTCATTTTTAAAAGTTATTCATACCTTTAATTTTTTTTCACCTAAAATTTCAGTAAACAGCTCTACACAAAAGCAATAAAACATAAGTTTTTCATTTTCATCGTCAAATTATAGCAGGTCAGCTGGGGAGCAGTCGCGTCTACAAAATAGATGACATCGCAATACAAAGCCTTGTTCATAATAAAACCTTCTAATATAATCTAGGGACTCTACATTCAACTCTAGTATGTAGAAAATAAGGTTAATTTTACTTTGATAGGAATTTGTTGCCTAAGATGTTTTTTGGAAGTAAAGCGGGTACATAAAAGGCACATGTTACAAAGGTGCGAAAGTTAGTAGGGCGGTGATTGGTGATGTAATGAACAGTTCTAAATGATCATATATGTATACTGAAAATTATAGAAATAAAATCAAATTTAAATCAGCTTCACGCTGTATCCCGCACACAGCAGAGTAGGCAGATGGAACCTAGTGTTAAGACACTCCGTCTTCAACTAGTGAAGAAATGGAAATATAAATTTAATGAAATATTTCATTTACTCGAGTGGGGATCGAAACCACAACCAGTCGCGGTTATAGTCATACTACCAACCCTGCACTGGCCTCAAATATACTTTTCTATGTTTTCAAATTATAGAAGTCTTTTATATTAGTTTTTAGTAGCCAGAACCTTGAATATTATTCAAATTTAATGCTCAAACTCAAAGAAATTTACTATTTTAATTGATCAATTAATATTTTATGAATTTTCCTATGACATTTATAAAATTTTAATGGAGTGTCTTAACACTAGGTTCGGCACACGACCCTGCTGTGTGCAGGATACAGCGTGAAGCTGATTTTTTAAATTCAATTTTTTACTTTAAATAAACATTTTTATGTGACAAAACATAAATGACGCTAATGTGGCAGGGGCACAACGTTGCGATGATATTCGGCGGAAAGTGAGTAAAGGAAGTATCTTAATTGAAACGGAGTATCTTAACACCAGATTTCTAGATTCCCTCTATGTGCATGAGTGTGGAATGCAGGACGAAGCTAAAGAAAATAATAGAAATATATATTTTAACTAAATTTCATATAGTACCTTGCATCAATCTAAGAAATAACTAGAAAACCAAAAGCTAAATCGTTTATATGTTTAGGTAACAATGTAAGTTTAAGACCTATTAACCGTGTGGCGATTCGTTAGACCACTCCACAGTCCATAAACCCACAACGTGCAATAAAGGGTTTACGACCGCCACACGAGCAATTTCGTCGCGGACCGTCAAGACACTACGTTTGTCTACTTTTATCTATATGTGCTATCTATATGTGTAATGTGAAAATTCGAAGATCTGAAATTGCTTTGCTTTATATTGTTTTTATAGTTTTTTTTATAGCAAAATACTCTTGACTGAGCATTGAGGTAATTAGTAAAATAATGCAATAATAATATATTAAAATGAAAACATGTGTTTAAAACATAATTAATTTAATGAAAAAATGGATATCATTGCAATTCGTCGCTTATCATGTTAAAAATTTTGAGACAGTGAACAATATATTGGAACAGTTAAACAAAAACAAATATAATCTGTCTATATTTTTTTAATTATAAGTCAGATTTTAATAAAATATTGTTTGTATGTACAAATTTAGTTTCTTTCCTCTTTATTCATTCATTGCCTTATGCTCTTCCTATTTTTGAAACTTGAAATATACAAGGCCAGTCGTGGCGCAGCGACACGAAGTATGACTGTAAAACCTACTGGTTGTGGGTTCGATCCCCACTCGAGGAGATGAAATATTTACTTAAATTTATATTTCCATTTCTTCGCTCTGGTGTCGAGGTTAAGAGCGGCATTGAATTTTGCCACTTAACACGCAATGCCTCCAGAATTTGGCAGAAAGTACGTAGTGTCTTAACACTAGGTTCCCTCTGCCTACCCTGCTGTGTGCGGGATACAGCGTAAAGCTAATTTATTTTTTACTTTATAATATACAAACTGATTCTCTTTACCATTGAAGCGGCGATACACCTGTAATAAATACATCTCGCTCACATTTAATTAAATCTAAAAGGCATTTGTCCGAACATTTACCAAAATGAAAAGGATTACAACAACCGAGGTCACAGAACGCAAAAAGGTCCGTTTAAAAACGGCAGACCAATCAAAATAATCAGATTACGTGTCCCGCTGAACTTCACAGCGAAAAATAGCTTTGTCTATATCAATTTAATTAAATTACAATTTGTTTCGGATGGGCAAGGGTGACGGGTTTTATTCACTTGTTCGCGAAATTTTTATATCAAACGATGTTATGTATGCTTTAATTATGTGCTTCACTAATCATTTATTGGTCTAAGTCTATTCTCATAATAAAATCGTAAGGGATCGGTGGCTGTACATCAAAGATATATGACACCAGCTAGTGAAGGTTGTATTACTTTCCAGCATAAGCCTCCCCAAGATTTTGCCACAGAACGCGTTTCTATATTTGTCCAGCTTAAGTTTAGTATAAGGTAACTTTTCAGCCTTGAAATAACTAAATTCAGAATATTATTAAGCAAGAAAAAATATTAAATTCAACGTGATAATCTCAGAAGCTGAAGATGATTTAAAAAAATATTTTACTGTTTTAAGGTCCATTTATCGAGAAATGTTAATACTTCTAGTTGTTTTTAAGTTTGACAGATCATTTAAAAATGTAGGCAACTGAATTTGCGGACAAAATACCATAATTATATAGAATATGTCATACACATTTATTAATACACGTTTAGCTATCAGTGATAAATATTTTTCTTTTTTATTTTCCTGTCTCGTACATAGCAGGGTAGTTAGAAACCTATCGTTCGGACACTCTGTTCTCCAGTAAGACGCTTCCGTTCTTCACTTTCCGCCGAATTGCATCGATACCATAGCGACGAAATGAAAATATTGAATATTTCATTTTCTGGAGCGGGCATCGACCCACAACCTATCGCATTAACAGTCACGTGGTTGTGCCTCAACCCATTAATAAATTAATCAAAGTATGTAGAGATGATTTTATTTATTTTGTGATATGAAAAGAGCTGCTTACTTAATGTCTAGAGTTTAAACAGAGAAAAAAATAACTAACATTTTACTTCAGTGTTTTGTTTCTTCCTCAATTTCCTGCACGAACTTCAAATTCATGTATAATAAATTCTCTACATTTTTATTGCTCAGCTAACTCAATTCGGGTCTCCTCTCTTGTTTTTTCAATCTCTATTAAGTATTCTTCATCGAGTAAACGTCTACACTTTTCTAAACAAGTCATTTGAGACATTATTTATGTCTCGCTTAGTCGACCCTTGAAGCGTTGAGGTGAAAGTAATCGCCGTATCAAAGAGAAATTTGTCAAAAACAAGCTTCGTCTGAACTTCCGTCAATTCTGTCCAATTAATAAGTGTAGTCTGTCTCATTTGTGTAGGAGGAAATTTGTCGGCTACCTCTACGATATATGCTATGATAAAGCTTGAGAGGAAACTTAATGTCTAGATCTTTCGGTCTCCATTTTCTACCCAAATTTAAAACAAAGCAAATTGAGTGACGAAATTAGCTCGAACTCAAAAATGGAGTTAAAAAAATAATTCGTTTTTCTAATTGGGCATCGAACCCACAACTATCGTATTGTAGTCAGATCTTGTTTCATTGCACAATGATGGTATAAAACATTTTTTTTACGTCATGTTGTATGGTAGGAAAAGGGAATCTGGGAACGAAGTGCTAAGACACTCCGTTTAATTAAGACACTTCAATTTACTATTTTCTGCCAAACACTTAAGACTTTGCGTGTTGAGTGGCAGTATTCAGCGGAATTGAAAATATTAAATATTTCATTCTCCCGAGTGGGAATCGAACCTACAACCGTCGCATTTAATAGCGCGCCTTCGTTCACCATGACGAACTCTAACTTATCTCTGGTAAAAAAATAAAAGAATATACATACGTGACTGCACTCTTCTGTCGTCGTACGGCATTTTAATTCTTTTCATATGTGCAGGTTTATGGGGATTTTACGTGGTGAAATTTATTTTACACAACTGCTCTATTTTGGAGGGATGCTTTCTTTTTGATGTTCGTGCTTCATGTATATAATTTTACATTAATATATATTTTTTTAAGTTAATAAATATGATTTATTCCATTTATTTACTTAAAAACTAAAAAAAAAAATTGATTTGGTTAATGAGATTATTTTTTAGTGGGTTTGATTATTTTATATAGTAAGTATGGATTATTTTTATATAGTAAGTAACAAGCCAAAGCGTGACGTTGACATTTTCCACTTTAAAATAGGACGAATAGAAAAGAAAATAGGTTTTTTTTGTCTCTCCTTATAGCATAAAGCAAAAAATATAAGGTCGGGGCAAAAGTATTTTCGTATTGTTCATACAAGGGAAAATATTTTTTTAGGTATAATTTTTATTTATTTATATACATGTTTTCTCAATAACGTTTTTAACCTCATCAGGAGCTTCCAGTAGAGGTCAGAATCGATAGTTTTATCCGGTGGCAAAAGCTCAGTGGAGAATTCCTTTGCAATCCCACCATACACATAGCATCACATTGTCCCGAGTCAGGCCGGACTTTGCCACGTTTTGTAGGGCCTGTCCATGCTTCGACCATAATCTTTTTCGCAAATTCTTCTCGACTTATTATTACGTTGGAAAGTATCCCAATATTAAAATGTGTTAAGCGAAAACAGCTTCTTAAAAATGTTTTTTCATCAAAAGCTTACAATTTTCGAAGATTTTTTCTGTGGTCAAACATTAATCTATCAACTTTACGAAACGGATGAGATATCCATATGCCAAGAAATCTTAGTAAGATAAGGGTGTTATTTTTTCCTCTCTTTATCCTTTACTGATTTTATATAGTGATCTTACATATCACTAAAGAAGAATGCTTGAAACAGTAAACGACACTCCGTCTTCCGCTTTTCGTCAAATTTCAAGACAATGCATGCATTGAGTGGCGGGACTCAAAGTGACACTAAATTTATTAAAAACAATTTAATCCTCCGACCAGTAAGGGGGATAGAATCCACAATGATGAATCTCCTTAGATTCTCTTTGTTTACCTTCTTACGCCCAATATTAATAATCTATCTCCGACGTCAATCTTCGATTGTTCCATATATTTATCCAATCTAGAGATTGGTTAGATATATGGAACAATCGAAGATTGACATCGGAGATAGATTATTAATATTGGGCGTTAGTTTCTTCCCTAACCATAAAATTATATATTGCACCTCACGATAAATATAAATTTCTAGTAGCATTACGTATAAAAGCGTATTAAGTATATAAAGTGACATCCTTACGTATTCTTATTTGCTTGATATATATATTTTTATATTTCTTTCAAATTGTTTCAATTTTGGATAGCAATATCCTCATATTGATCTCCATACATGTAGCCTACATACATACTATGCCTACATATCTATTTTTTTTAATACAAATTTAGCATTTTTTTTCTAAACTCTATAAAAAAATATTATACCTTCAAATCAACTCATTTTATTCATCATTTAATCAGCAATCACTTTGAGCGCTTAATAAGATTTCAATAAGATATTTTTTTATGGAAAAGGACAAGGCTAACGAGCGTCCGGGTCATCTGATGGTAAGAGATCATTGCGCCCACGTTACCGGCATTTAAGGTGGAGATAGACACGCTCTTTGAAGGTACCCATGTCATATAAGCTTGTGACGTACTGCGCAGTTCGAAAATTCGGCGGCGGTTAAACAGTTCTTCGGAACACTCTCCATGATAAATGCGATAGACTACGCACAGCAAAGAGACGTCTCTACGCTAAGCCAAAGTGTCAAGCCTTTCACAGATCATTGGTTGGCTCTGTATGCGATCAAATGCTTCAAGCCCTATTAAAAATTTGGGCCCTATATAAGGACAATCGGTATTTTGGCGGGAAGTAACATCTCGCTCTGTTGATTACCAGTTTCGTCGAGGCCAACTTGGCCTTGCTTTCCAGACTATCGCGATACTCAGTCAGCACTACGGCAGATACTCGAAATATTGAGGCCCAATATGCTGATACTGGGCGCCGCTCTAAGAGGGGTGTTTTGAAACTGGCGATACGATAAATGGGTTAAGATAATTCATAATTTTTGGAATATTGTGTATGTTAAATATTAAACTTAATATATGGGAATAAATAAAACTTCAAGTATATTGTAAAATAACATCTTCCTTTTATTTCACAGAAGCCATTGCGTACATCCACTTATACTAACTACACACATAACATGTAATTCAATCACATTCATCTGGCACTCAATGTCGTATGACACGTTTATAATTCACTCATTTTTACAATATTCTGAGAAATCTATTTAGCTCACGTAGAGAATAATGTAGATATTTGTCACTAAATGTATGGGTCCGTCGTGGCGCAAGGGTGCGAATGTAAACGCGACGGTTGTGGGTTCGATTGCCACTTATGGGAATGAAATATTTAATATCATTATTTCGTTCTGCTGATGAGTCAAAGCGCGGTGTTGAGTTCCTCCATTCAACAGTAAATGCCTCCAGAATTTGGTTGAAATAAAATGAAATTCTGGACTCCTAATGAATGTTTTAACACTAGTTTTCCGCTAGGTTCCCTCTGCATACCCTGTTCTGTGCGGGATATAGCGTAAAGGTAAATAAATATGATAAATGCATTTATTTCTTCAGCATCACACAACTCATAAGCGCGATGGACTGAAAGAAACTAGTTTGTGTTAGGACACTTCAATCTCCACTTTATTCTGTTCTACTCGAAAAATGACCATAATGTATGTGAAATGTGGATGTTGATATTTTGATTGAAAAGCACAAAAAACCTATATAAAAACAAATACATTCATATAAATTGGACTGTTAACGCCATATGTTAATATTATTATGCTGTTATAACAAAAAAAATCATTTAAACGCTTCTAGCTTTTCAGGACTCTACGAGAGCTAAACAGATTTCTATTTTATTCTATCAAGACAATAAATCTAAACAAAATACAAATTCTCAATTAAAGTTACGACATTACATTTTATAAATAAATAACTATTGAAAATATTAAACATACAAAAATAAGCATTTTCAAAATAAATAAAGTAAACCGTACAACAATGTAACTAATATTACGCACCATATAAAATATAATATAATATTTCCCAAAAATATAATAATGTCTTATGTATTAGAATTTGGGGCTTTATAACCTACTTATATTTAACATTTAAGATATTATAATAATTAATAGGTAGCATATAGCGCTTGTCTGTAGTATGAAAAGAAAACAAAAATACGTGTGAAATAATGTAAATCATTCATTTATTTTTTATATATATTTTTTTGAATGTTAATATAGAACAAAAAAAACTGCGAATTTGAAATAAACCGTCCCAAAATGTTAAATTTAAATTGATATTGTTATTATAGATAGTTCATGATAATCACATAAATTTACCTTATAAATGACTAAATCATAGTCATATCTAATACTGAAAAATTTTGGTAAGTAGCATATTAATTTTCTTTAATATTAAACATATTTGAAATCATTGTGTTGATTTTGATTATATAACTATTATTTAATATATATTATGAAACAGTATCTTATTTTAATTACAATTAAGAATATAGATAGCTTCTAGCGATCTATGGCATCTAGAATACGATATATTAAATTACGTAGACTTTAGAATAGACACGAAAGTATTTATAGTAAACATCGATTCCACAAACGAAACACTCATAGGCCGTGAATGTTACATAGAATAAGCCTACTTGTGCATTTATTTCTTTTGAAATATTATTTTAACACATGTATGTAATATGAATTATTTCATGTACATGATAGGATTATATTATTATAATTATAATAAGAACCTAGCGCTGAGAAGCGCAAAATAATTTTGAAATAACATTTGTAGATTCGCATGAAATGCTTAGAGTTAAACACCCTGTATTATCCAAAACGCGTTATAACTTAATAGGTAAGAGCGATACAAATAATTTAAGTGCTATTTTAAATTCGTAACAGGATATAACAAAATAAATTAATTATTGCAAAAAAAATCAATAAAAACATAATAAAGCTCAGGTAAGGGTATTATTGCACTTGGATAAAGAATGAAATCTTTGGCATGGTTGTAACAATAGTAAAATTGTGATAATATTTAAAGAAACATGATACACATTAAAATTATAATTTTCCTAAGAGAAAATTGTTTCGTAGTGCTATTGTTCCGACAAACGTGTGTATATGTAATGTAAGCCTTATTAAAGACAGTTAAAAAGGAGCATGTTCAGGCAATATAACATCAAAATAATAATGCTAATATTCTTAATAACATTAAACAAGAATAACTTCATTTCCAATATTTACAAGTTGAAAATGACAAAACTACGCATATATAAATTCGATATCGAAAAACACTACTAAGTCGCAAGTAGCGCCATACAACTACAAAATAATTTATTGTAAAATAAATAGATAATTAATAGGTGAATAAGTTACAGCTAAGCTTTAATGGAAGTGGACAATTGAATATTCTGAATATAGATTAAAAAAGAAAAATAATTTTTAAATGATAAAACAATAATATACATATATTATGACGTCACAACTTACTAAGTTTTCATAGTATCATAATATAGAAGAAGGTAAATATTTAGGACCTGTTCAGCTCAAATATTTTCTTTTTTAATCTATTTTCTAAGTTACATTTAAAAATTTAAAATGATCAATTCATTTGTGTCAGTATAATTTATAATTTGATTATTATAAGATATAAATAACTGTTATTTAAATTTAAAAATTAACTTATTCACCATAAAGTGGACATTTCTTACCCCTAACTCGTGTTATATATAAGTAAACATGTGACAATATTTACATCATTGGCTATTGTTTTTATATAAATAGATACAATATAATGTTTTATAATTTGTGGTTAATAGACAATTATATCTTGTTCACAGTTTGTACTGAAACGTGGCTTCGAGGGATTATTTTTTACCATCAATAGTTTCTAAGGTATCATATCATGACATTTGATTCTAATGGACTTACTTAGCTACAATGGATCAATTCTAAATATAATAATTATTGTATTTACGGAGCTGTAAAATATCATTTAATTTATGAAGAGGAATATAATTTTTAATTTTTCACTTATTATTTAACAATGCTATATCATAAAATATTACATGGTTGTTCTGACAGTAAGTGTAATATTCCATCAAAGCCAATTCAGCATCTGAACTGTGACTAACTACTGTTTTGGTGTTAATCCTTTCGCCGGCCTGGACGGACGTATGTCCTCAGGAACTCTAACCTAACTTAGTATTATTCTCTTATTATTCTAATACACCAATATAAGACTTATTAATAACTCTGTCAAGTTAAATATGAAAATTAATTCCGTTTGCATCGACTTTTTATGTACATATTGTATCGTCGTTATTTTTATCTAATTCATTTACTTATAGGAATATTATATTATGTACATTTATAAATGTTTCTACGTTAATTTCAATATTGACTTAGATATTTAGCTTTCCAACGTCCATTTTATTTATTATTAGTGAACATAACATGTCTTTACTAATCAAATTTTACCAAGGTTATGAGAATTCTATGAATCCTTAGTAACTTACAATTTTCAGTCCTATCTAGCTTATAGAAACAACGTACAGATATTTCGACTACTTAAGACTTCATCATATCACGTTCTATAAAATACAGTCTGTATTTTCTTTTTTTTTAATTATTTCATATTATTAATATGCTATTAATTATTATAAAAAGTTGGATAGTTCCTAAAAGGATAGGACAAAATACCTATATAATTACCTCACACGTACATATAATATGTAACATACAGTATGTCTCTAAAATCTATTATTAATAAAATAAAATCAAACTCAATATGTTACTGGTTTGGTATAACCTGAGGTAACTATTATTAATAAGCAAAATAATAAATAAAATCAATTCACAAATTATTTGGTAGGCACAATGGCATATTCTGAAAGACATAAATATTATGAGCAAGAAGAAGAAATAATATATCAAATGTGCGCTTCGTTTTCTAAATATTTGTGAAAAAGTAGTGATTTGTTGAAGTAAGAATGAAAACTAGATATTTATTTTATATATAAGTACTAAGAGCTTGTCGGAAATCATGAAGTGCTGCTAATAGTTGGGGCGCAGTAGGTCGCGCGGGCGGCGATGTAGTCCAACACCAAGACATAAGACCGTACCTGATAGAATAAAAATGTATAATTTTAGTATTACGCTATATCCCGGATATAGAAGGATAGACAGAGGGAACCTAATGTTAGGATACTAGGTTCCCCACATAATGTCTGCCCATATTTCGAGACATTGTAGATTGAGTGGAGAAGATCAATGCCTCACTATGTGAAATATATTATATATCCAAAGAAATAGAAAACTATTTGTTTTATAGTAAATGTTATGTAGTATTACTATAAAAATACTACGTTTCATACAAATGATAACTAAAGTTTACAAATACTTACAATTCATCAGGGCAGTGGTGCGGTTGAGAAGGCCTGTAACCTCCGTTGAGGAAGGCTCCAACATCTGCTGCATCCAATTCCGCAAGAGGCGACGCCCCTAAAGTCGCTAGCTCCCAAAGTGCTATTCCTAATGACCACTGTCATAAAAAAATAATTAAATTAATTTTAATTATAAAATAAAAAAAAGGAATTAATAAATATGAAATTAAAAGAAATTTACAATGATTTTTTCGTCTTGAATCTTAAAAATATAAAAAGTTAGCAAAAAGATGAATTCCTAAACTTTAAATTTAACAATCTCTTAAATTTTTAAGAATAGTAACTACATACAAAGAATTATACTATAAAGTTACCACATCGGTCGCAGTTGTGTATTGGTTCTGTAGCAGCGACTCTGGCGCCATCCACTTCACAGGCCTGTTTTCGTTGTCACCGAGACAGTGGTAGTCGTCCGGAAACAAGTCCCGAGATAAGCCGTTGTCTGTCACTTTCAGTCTCAATTTCTCGTCCACTCTGTTTGTTATGTATAAAGGAAATTGGGAATATATTATTAATATGAATTGAGGCCAGTCGTAGCGCAAGGGGACAGGACAGGTGTGACTGCAAAGGCGATAGGTTATGGGTTCGTTTACCACATAAGGAAATAAAATATTTAAATTTCTGCTTCACGCTGTATCCCGCACACAGCAGGGTAGGCAAAGGGAACCTAGTGTCATAAGACACCCCGTTCCCCACTTTCTGCCGAATTCTGGAGGCATAGCGTGTTGAGTGGCAGAACTGAACGCCGCGCTTAACCTCGACACCATAGCGAAGAAATGGAAATATAAATTTAAGTAAATATTTCATCTCCTCGAGTGGGGATCGAACCCACAACCAGTCGGTTTTACAGTCACACTTTGTGCCACAGCGCCACGATAGGCCTCATTATTATTATTATTTTTATTTCTGCATTCTGGTGTCAAGTCAAAGCGCGGCGATGAGTTCCGCCACTTAACATACAATACCTCAGAGTTCGGCGGAAAGGAGGTGCAGATAATAAATGTAAACATTGACACAAGTGAGAGCACAATATAATAATAACAAAACTAAATTTATAGTTTTCAGTACCACTCTATAAGCTTGTAGAGGCTGGCAATGCTGCAAATTATGATGTTAATGAGCATACGAGTATGTGGACAACCAGTCAATACTCATAATTAGTACCATATATGGCATTTGCGTTACCTTTTAATAGCTTTAAGTACATAATTTTTAACAAAAAACAACCGATTTCAAAAAGTATAGTATAAAAGTTGAAATTGAGTTATTTGTCAATTTGTCACGCACATACTGAATGCAAATTTAGGACTTATATGATTTTATCATGGATGGCGTTGTTAGAATTAGATCTAATTAAAAATTGACCACAGAGAGGAACTGGCTTTCAAATAAAAAATAATCATCAAAATCGGTTCAATTAGTCGAAAATTCTGAGGTAACAAAAAATAAAAAAGTACAATCGAATTGAAATCGTCCTCTGTTTACAAATGTAAAAAATATAATTGTTACATCCTAAAAATCTATTAAGAACCCGGACTTTACCAATTGTATTGTTTTTTATCAGTTCCATAACCTATTTCTGCCTACATAAAAATATTTTCTGTAGTATTTAACTTAAACTCAGAAAGGAACATTAAACGTTAATCTAAATTAAGTACTTACACGCAATTCCTAGCGGCAATATCAGCGTGCACCAAGCGTTGAACATGTAAGTACGCCAAACCGCAAGCAGCTTGCGCTCCTAAATCCACCAATTCCCTTGTTGCTGGGGCCGCCTGATGTCCGAGACGACATGATGTTAAGAATCTATTGGGAAAATATAATATACATTTGGAAAATATTATAAAATTATTTATATAATATTTTTGTTAAAAGGAGTGTCTCGACACCAGGTCCTACGGTAAAATTACTTTTTTATCTAAACAGAATGTGAAAATTATGTGATGTCAATATTATTTATAAAATAAGATTAAAGTAATGAATAAGTATAAAGTTAAATCTAAATTTGGATTTTAACATTTTTACCATAATATTTGTGCTAAGCATTATAATTAATCATACATATCAACCATAAGAAGCGGCAAAGCGTCTGCCTGAAGACGCGAAGGTTATAAGTTCGATTGTCACTCAGATGAAAAATAAAATTATTATTTTCATTTCCAAGCTCTAGTAACAAGACAAAGTCCAGCAGTGAGTTACGCCTCTCAACATGTAATATCTCGCTACGAAAATTACGCGAAAGGTAGGGAATGGAGTGTCTTAACACTAGATTTCCTACCATACAATATAATATTTGCAGGATACAGCGTTAAATGAACATATATTTTAATTGCAATAAAATCGATAATTATCGAATTTCCAATTAGTTTTTTTTAACACATTAAATCACTTTATGTGTAATACTAGTTTGTAAATTAAAAAATCAAATTCCTTCAATAATAGTTCGGGGTGCTAATAACTCAGTGAAAGGTGTTAAACGTCAGATGTCAAAACAATGATATGAAATAGACGCGAGTCAGTATGTATGAGTAGACACGTCTATCCTTCTCGTCGTTTTAACGTTTCGTGTCGTTGGTACATTTCAAATATCCCTGGCGTGTACAATTTGTTTGAATTTTGTATTTTTGTATGGGAGAATTTAAAGTTAAAATTTTAGTTCATATTTATTTTTAACGCAACTTTTAACATGCAATGTTATAAAAATTAGGGTTATGTGGGGAACGGGAGGTATGCTGCTTATAAGTTAGATAAGGGGACATTAGTGACAGTGGGAACTCCTGGGAAGGTAAAAAAATAATATTTATAAGGGTCAATTAGATTTTTAATGTTTTACTTCATTCAGAAACTTTACTTCATCCGGACGTGATCTTACAAACAATCGAACAGCCTTGAATAACTTAAAAACGAAATACAAGCGTATAAGTAACTTTATAAATTAAATAAAATAAATCAGCATACCGCACGGTAAGCAGAGCGACCCTGGTGTTAAGACATTCCGTTCCCCACTTTCCGCCTAATTCTAGAGGCATTGCGTATTAAGTGGCGGAACTTAACGCCGCGCTTTGCCTCGATACCAGAGCGAAGAAATGAAAATATAAACTTAAGTAAATATTTCATTTCTTCGAGTGAGGATATCAAATCATTTATATCTTAAATTAGTAATACATACTGTAGTTATACTAGTAATATATATACTGCGAGTTGAAGCAAATCCAAATGCTAAATAAAATGGCAATTACATTCGGAAATGTTCAAAATCTAGTTTATAATGAATTTGTTTGGGACGAGCATCGACCGCAGCGACCACGACCAAATAATTGATTGTACCCAATTACATTTAGCTGCTGTGTTTTATTGTGTTCTAATATGATAAGCATATTTTAATAGGTAGAAATACTAAATATTTTAAGTTACGTTGTTCATAACCCATAGGTATTAAATTACAATTACGACCCACCATTCTTTTGTTGTTTTGTTTTTTATATGCTAACGGAAATGTATATAATCCGTCGTTGTACACAATTTCTAGGTAATGTATGTAATTTCCTAAATCTATACATTTCCTAAATAATAATCAGAAATGTAAAACATTTAAAATGTCAATGGAATTAACTGATTAGGCGATCGCGCCAGTGTTAGGTTAAAACAAAAGTAACCTAACCTAATCAAATTTTAATTAGAAGCATAATATGAAGATATTACAATTTACGCTTACCAACGTGGTTTATTACAGAAAGCATTGTTTTTATACATTTCCTAATACGATATTGGAATTATATATAATTTCTAGGAAATGTATGTACCTCCTAGGATGTGTATGTATTAAAAGTAAAAGTAGCATATTAATAGTAACATATTATATACGTTGGACACTATCACATTAAACATCATGTGATGGAATGCAGTATCATGATGTTGCGTACAAATATTTAAGCCAAAATAAGTAGAAAAAATGAAGGGTCACGATTGGCGTCAATTTCCTAAAAAATAAGTAAAGAGCCTTCGCTCTTGTACAGGAGTAATGCAGTTTTTAGTCTACAAAAAAAACACTATCCTTACCAATATCTAATAATACCAGTAAGAAAAATATTTATGACATAATAATTATTTAACCTTTTTTATATGAGCTCCGATAAGCCAAAGAATTGTATTTCTTAAACTAGTGGCAGAAAAAAACAGTAAAAAAATCGAGCAATTTTTTCATTTTCCATTTCTTTCGAAAAAAATATCGGTAATAAGAATATGTACTACATTATATATTAATGATTATACCTTTTTAAATTCAAAGAATGCGATGCACAGCAGTATACTAGTAGTGGTTTCCTTGCTTCCTCTGCGCAGGCTGCCATCGGCGCTAGTACATTACCGTGCACCAATCCACACAGTCTCAGCCCTTCTGCGACTAGCAGAGCTGCTTGCATCGCTGATGCAGCTTCTAAACGTAATAATTATAATATAATTAAGCATAATATATGCATGTATTAATAAATATAATATTATATTAATAACAAGGCACAGTGGCTCAAGCGTGTGGCTGTAAACACAAAAAAAAAAATTACTGCTTCATATCATTCGTGTTTTTTCTACTATACGTGACACTGGCAGATTATTTTGCGCCTGTCATCACAAAATCAAGCCATTAATAAAAAAAAAAACACAACGGTTGTGGGTCCGATTTCCACTCAGGAGATTGAAATATTTAACATTTTTCCTAGTTCTGGTAACGACACAATCGTGGTGGTGGAGTTCAAAGTGAGGAAAGGAGTGTCTTAACATTAGGTTGCCATGTAACCTCTGCCTACCCTGCCATATGCGGGAACAACAGATCGCGGAATAGAAGTAACAAAAAATGTATTAAAAAGCCATTATGGCGTAAAGGGACAGGTCCTGATTGCAAAAGCGATGATTGAGCATTCGATGCCTACTCGAGGGTATAAATTATTTTCATTTTGAAACTCTGGGCGCGACTGCCGCGGTGAGTTTTGTCGATTAACAAACAATGTCTCGAAATCAATGTCTTGACTCTAGGTTGTCTCTGTCTATCTAACAATTCTACTAAAAAAAATAAAAAATAATTAATTTTTACCTGAAACAGTCTTCACCAAAACCTCTTCATACGTATCTCCTCGCTTGAAGACGCCTTTATAAACTCTCCCAAAAGTACCCTCGTGGACCAGTATTTCAAGACGGATGTTTGACCTGGGCGTGGTCAGATATCGTAGCTGCTCCGCTGGGTCCGTTATGCGGTCTTTTGTTACCGTTTGCTGTTGAAAAATGTTTATATAATTATAAAGTTTCTTAACATGTTATTTTAATTAATCAGCTGCACGCTGTCACCCACACACAACAAGATAGACAGAAGCAACCTATTTAATGAGAAAATTCTTTAATAGATCTGAGTATATATCTACAAAGTTTTATGATGATCTGCTCAGTAGTTTCAATGTTGAAAGCGAAACAAGGAAACTTATATTTAAACTTTTATTTTTATTTTTACTTACATTTATAATATCAGTATAGTATATATGATAATGGAACTATTAAAAGCACATATTGCTGTCATATTGACCTCATTATGGCGCATTTGGGATGTATTTGATTTTGGGACAGTTATATATTAAAATGTACTTATTTTCAGGACCTAATTGATTGATTAGACTTTTTTGAATTGATGTAGACAAAGCGATTATGGAAACAAATACATCGTTGTTTTCAGGTTTTCACTTTGATATTTATTATGCAACATACATATTTTCTATCGTTTTTTTGGGTTCACACTGTATCCTAGAAATAACTGGGTAGGCAGAGGGAACTTGGGAACCTAGTATAAGACACTCATCCTATAAAGAAACTTCTGCTTTACTTTCTTTCCAGCCGGAACTGACCCTGCACCACGAAGGTCCTTTTTTATATATGGTTAGGCTAAATGAGTGTATATGCCACCACATTACATTTGAACTGAGCACAGCTCCTCAAGGCGATTTAACCAAAGGCGGTGTGAAAGAGGAATTCTTGATAACGATTTCCACCTTCGTTAGCGCCTCGTCTTTAGCACACTAATTCATATTTCCTAAAGATTCAACGTCTCGTCGCGATGAAATTCGCGAACAAAGGGGATTGCAAATTAAAAATGCCGTTCCTTGCCAAGGCTTATAAACACTTTTGATTATGATATTGATAATCTAGAAGTGACATAGTATTCTAGAGTGGTTCTAGGGTGTATTTTAAATTTTAATATTTTTTATAATACGTGTTTAGTTCATGTGTTTCCAGGATACTAAAGGACTATATTAAAGAAAACATTTATTTTTCAAATAAATATTCTATCTTTATAAAAATAAAGTTTAACTACACACGTAACAGTAGTATAAGTAAAAATAAATATAATAAATATTTATTATACTTTTATTTATTTTTAGCTTCAATTCTCAGTGGAAATAGAACCCACAACCGACGCGTTTACAGTTGGACAGTGTACCGCTACATTCTCTAACTTATTGACACTAAAATATTATATATTACAGAATAGTATAAATAAAAAAAAAAGAAAAATATAACAAAAAGTCCAAGCACCTAACACTCAGTTCTCAAGATACAGTAAGCCATTAAGGAATAAAGCTGGTACTCTTGTATCGTCTAACAATACTAGCGTTTGGCAACCGCAAGAGGCTGAGGGACTTCAGTAGACTTGTTTGTGGCTTGTATTTAGTTAGATAACGGTGGCTCCTCGTTCAGGCACAAAGCCAAAGTCTTGGGCACTAATTAATCTGAATACGGCACCTACATGGATACGTAGTAGGGACCTTACGTAGAGTACACGTACTCTGTCTCTCACTCTCTCTCTTTTATACTATATTTTATGAAAATATTAACATATTATTAGGTAGGTAACAAAAATTTTGGGTATCTACAAAAGTTTGCCATTTTGCATGGTTTTTTTAAAATTATTTTCTTCTACTTTGATCTTAAATTTCAAATTGTTCTTATTCTATAAAGTTTTTTAATTTTTAATTATAAAATGGAGGCCTTATCCAGAGCAACTTTGAAAAGTTGGAGGCCAAGGAGATCAGTAATTGCGTTACGTTTGTATCACCTGAAGGGGTGCAACACGTTTAAATTGGATCCTTAATGAATTAAAGGGCTCATTTTATGAGCAATTTAATTTCTCCAAAAAACGTGAAAAAGTTTATAACTAGCTCTTATTACATAACGGAGACAATTTGTTCAGGAACTTTCTTGGTCAACTTTTTATCACATGAAATATATAAAAATAAATTTATCATTACTAATATGCTTTGTAAAATCCAGTTATGCTAAAGATTTTTCAGTAAAAATGCGAAACAATTAACACTCGAATAATAGTAACCTTAAATTGAAATAAGCAACCAAATGACATTATCTTTAGTGATAAATAAAAAATTCGAAAAATTATACATACATATATTTTTTAAATATATTTAGTTATTACTTACATTAAATTAAGGATTTAATTATTAAGATTAATATATTTCAATAGATAAAATTTGTTGGTTTTCGATGTATTTGTCTATTTTTAATTTTTATTTTTTTGAAAATGTTATACCAACCTAAAATATCGAAATTATAAAAAATATCTCGCTATAAAACGACTAATAAACATACAATAACAATTTGTAAGGCGACTTTATTATTATTTCTCATAATATAACTGACACTCAGAGGTAATTTAAAGCTAATTTATTAAAGGTGATGTCGTAATTTTGTACTTTCGTGGTCGTAAGTACATAAGTGGAGGTTGTATTAGGGAGATTTATTGTTTGTAGGTTAATACCGAAAATTGGGTCAGTGGTCAACACAGGAAAAATAAAAGACGGTAAGAGGATAACATCCTAAATATCATATGTGGAAACACATACTGTTATAAGAGAAACTATATTTAAAATAACAGAAGTTATACGCAAATCTCCAAATGAATGTTACGATAGTGATTTTATTTTTTTGTGAAATTATCATAAAATCTTTAAATATGCTTTCAATTATAATTTTTAGATGGTACAGAAATTTTAAGTTAGACCAATTAAATACTAAAGTCCTACCTGCTAATATATCCCATATATAATACACTATCTTGTATTCGATGATAGTTCTATAAAACATTAAATATTTTCATTTCCTCCCTCTGGTAACGAGGCAAAGCGCGACATTAAGCCAGCCAACCCGCCACTCAACACGCAATGTTTTAAGAACTTGGCGAAAAGAGGAAAACGAATGTATCTTAATCGTTCCTAGGTTCCCTCTGTCTGCCGTCTTCTATTAGTGGAATACAGCGTGAAGAAAAAAAACAAAAAAAACAGTGATATATACGTATAATGTCTATATTAGTATAACATGTATATTATATACCTACCACGCCAAGTAACTATGTAATAATAATTACCAAAGGCAACTTAAAGTTCTGATCATCACATATATAATTTAACATTTTAACCGTTTTAGTTTTAGGCCGTGTCGGTCGCGACGTAGGGGCACAGTGTGGATTCGATTCCCAATCGGAGGAATTAATTATTTTTAATTATAATTATTATATTATTCATAAATATTTTCATTTCTTCGCTCTGGTAACAAAGCAGAAGCGCGGCGTTGAATTTAGTCTCTCGACACATAATGCCTTGAAAATTTGGCGGTACGTAAGGGACTGTGTGCTTTAACACTAGGTTCCCTCGGCCTACCATGCTATATGCGGGATAAAGCGTGAAGCTGAAATACCAACTCGTCGATTTTATCTAAAAATATTTTATTAGGGCTTAAAAGCCCTAAAATGTTATATTTTCATATTATTATAATAATAAATTTTTCAACTTACTTGTGAAACATGCGTGAGGTTAGATGCAGCATAATAAGAAACGCGGGACTCGGGCTTAGCGTAGATGTGCTCGCCGATGTGCGTAGTGGCGTAGGGCGAGGGTGACCTACGGCTACCTGTGTAGAAATAAAAAATTAGTCACCAAGTGAGGCCAACGCGACTAGTTGTGGGTTCGATAACCACTCGAGGAAATTAAATATTTATGTAAATTTGTATTTCCATTTTTTCCCTCTGGTGTCGAGGCCAAGCCCGGCGTTGAGTTCTGCCATTCAACATGTTAACAAATGCGTCCAGGGGAACGTATTGTCTTAACTTAGGTTCTTTCTGCCTACCCTGCTATATGCGGGCTACAGCGTGAAGCTGATTTAATTTTTGGCTTTTATATATAATTTTCTTGAGAATGCAATGAATGAACTGCAAGCACTAACAGATTAGAGAGATTGCGTGCCGCCTTAGCCGTATTTTAGCCGTAAATTAGTGAAATGAAAATACTACTGGAGATCAAATCTACAAGTATGAAATAATTAATCAGACACTGTGCAAGGTGGCTTTAGGTGTTTTTATATATTTTTAGCTTTAGGGTTTGTAGGAGAAAATTTTATATTAAGATACTCCATTCCCATGCATCACACGATTTTCAAGACTGTTCAGTAGTGGAACTTAACGCCGCGCTGTTATAGTACCAGAGCCATATAATGAAAATAATTAACTCCTTCAAGGTGGAACCGAACCCACAACTATCAATCAGATGTACAACATCACATATAAGCAACTTACCAAAGGGAAATTTATGTAGGCTGGCTATAGTAGCATAAGATCCTGTAGAGCTCGGCGGTCGACCGAGTGTGTCCAAACGCAGCAATACATTCTGGTGACTGCCATATGCTGCTGTTGTATACGATGTACTGAAACGATTTATATTGTTAATATGGATGATAATATATTTTTTGTTTTTTCTATTGAAATATTGTAAAGATAGCACTTTTTTGTTATTATTTTTTTAGGGTAGCTAGTGTTAAGACACTGATCTCCATTTACCGCTGACTTTTGTAGGCATTGTGTGTTAGTGACGGAACTTAACGCCTCGCCTTGCCAGAGCGAATAAATAAAAATATTAAATTTCATTCCTTAAATGGAAATCGAATCAACAGCCTGTCGGGTTTAAAGTCACACTTTATGCCCCTGCACTACGACTAAATCGATAATTATGTTTTTTGTCTTTTATATTGAATTATTGTTAAAATATAAAGGTATATCGCACTTCAAAATTGGTGGTTGGCTAAGTAAAAACTTGTCTTGGTAATCATTGACAATAATATGTAGGTATTTTAAGGTTCAGCATAAGTAGATAAATTTAAGTATTTACCTTAATAATTATTGTGTTACTCTCATATTCAAAGTGACTCCATTTTTTGTGTAATAAAACAATAATTTTCTTTTATGCATAGTAAGTATATTGGAGTCGAGAATATTTTCTTTGAATTATCAAAGAAAATATATATGTTTAAAGGTATTATGTAAATCTTATTTGTGAATATTAATTAAGACACAAATAAGATTTACATAATACCTTTAAACATCTAATAATATTTTCTAATTTCCCGAACTATAAGTAAATTAATATTTTTTATTATTAATAAATAAACAATTCAACATAATTTACATTTCATTATTTGAAAAAGGGAAAACTCACGATACGATAAGTACCATCGCTACTATTCTACTTTCAATGCTCATTTTCATATTCTGTACGTAATTACGATTTTTGCGCTGTAAAAACAATTTAGGACGTAATGAGGGCACTACATACAGCTTGTTGTTTGTAATGTGGAATATAATATTCTGAATTATTTAAATGCATTTTTTTAAATTTCACATATTTTCCGCATACAACGATATTATAAACCTAGAAAATATGTATGCAGAGAAAATCTAGTGTGTATTTTCTACGTCCGTTTGTTTTAGAAACACGACGTGTAATATAAATGATTTATATAACAATTTTCTCGAATAGGATTAAGGTTCTGGTTTTTGAAAGAGATGTAGATAGGACAGAATGCAAGATCAGTATAAATGGAAAATTACTAGAACAAGTGAATGAAGTGGTATTTTTGGAAGTATGTTCAGTAGAGATGGATGTATTGCTGCCGGTAACAGAGTTAACGGTTTCTTAGCTGTATTAATGACGTCAGCATAGCTGCGTGTTTTAGCCGGGCACGCTCTTATACGACAGCGAAACGTGGGTATTACAGAAGAAGAATGAAAGAAAGACGAATGCTGTGGAGATGCGATCTCCTAGTAGGTTATGCGGCGTCAGCTTAGCTGGTCGAATTCGCAATAAATATACACAGAATGGGAGGTATTGGCGAGGATGTCACGGTGAGAATGAAGAAGAGCATGCTCAACTGGTTTGGGCACGTCGAATGAATGAGTGATGAAAGAATGGCAAAAGATTTATGATGGAAAAGTGAACGAAAGAAAGATAGGGGAGACCTCGGTTGACCTTCAAAACACAGTATCAGAGATACTGGAAGAAGGTCACGTAAAAAGCATGAGTACCCCCCGGAGGGCATGTATGAAGAGGTTGATGACAGCGAACGAGGCAAAAAAGGTATGTAGTGACCGTAGCGTATGGCGCTTCGTTCCCCCTGACTACCTCGCTAGGGATAAAGCGTGAAGTGAAGTTAAGTTCTCGAATAGGATTTATGTGTAAAGAATACCATGAAAACATTGCTCTATAATATCTATGTTTTAATGCATGGAGAGTCACGACACTATGCTTATCCTTTGCTTATCCTACTATACGTGAATATTTTTAAACGCATTTTTTTAGCTTCACACTGTATCCCGTATACAGAAGAGTAGGCAAAGGGAACATTTAAAGAAAATGCTTCACATTGTTCCCTTAATTCCCAATATTTTAATAACAGGAAGCTACAAAGTTAAATTTAGCACGACACTGAAACATCGCAAAAAGGCAAACAAAACCGCTGATAGGAAAATGAAAGCGATACGCGAAACCTTTCAAGGTAGCGATACAATTTCAAATCCAGACTGGCTTGAGGTTTGCTACTAGGTATCTACTCGTATGAACATACATAAATGTATAGGGGGTGTAGGGTGTGTAGAGTTTTAGCTAAAGATTTTTTTATTGTTTTATTATGTTATTTACCTAATCTATATTTTTTTTGTGGACGACATCTAGTCTAAAGGCACTTTATCGAGACAGTTGTAGGTGGGTATTTCCAACTCGGAGGAATGATTTATTTTCATTTTCGCCGCTCTAGTAATGAAACATAAGGTGGTGGTAAGTTTTGTCACCCAACAAACAATGTCTCAAAAGATAGGTGAAAAGTAGGGAACAAAATGTCTTCATAAAGACACTGGGTTCCATCTACCTGCCCAGCTGGGTTCACTAAAAACTAATAAATTTTATCTACAAGCAAAATGTGACTACAATTTTTATTAAAACCATTATCTTATCTCCATACTCCTGAAGGTAAGTCCTGAAACCATTTTTCATTACAGCACTAAAGCAATTAAACGTCACCACATAATTTATTATCGGTACTATCATCCATCAGTACGCCTTTGGGAACACCAATATGTTAAGAACATCGTTTGATTTAGTACTGTTTTATAGAGTTCTTCTTATTTTTTATTTTATCTTATATTCTTTAATAGGTAAAATAAAATAAATTAAATAAATTAGCTTCACGCTGTATCCCGCACACAGCAGGGTAGGCAGAGGGAACCTAGTGTTAAGACACTCCGTTCCAGACTAGAATAGAATAGATAGAAAAAAATTAAAATTATGTTTCTCCATCCTACGCTACTATATTTACAACAATGAGAATCGAATCTATGACCATCGTGTACAGTAGTGATATTTTCCAACTCTGCCACTATATCTTTTTAATTCCATTCATAAATATTATTGAATACAGACTTACTTACTTGTTTAACTTCGCTTCTCTTTGTTTTGTAAAAGAAAATTCAATTACTTTAACGTTTCTTCACTTACTTGTATTGTCCGTTTAATTACAAATATTGTAATTAAATGATAATAAATGATGAAAGCAAAATCGTGACAGTCGTGGAGCAAAAGCACAAGCACGCACACATGTAACTGTAAACGCGACAAGTTGTGGGTTCGATTCCCATTCGAGGAAATGAAATGTTTCATATTTTTATTTCTTTGCTCTGCTAACGAGGCAAAGTGGCATAGAGTTCCGCCACTCAACACGCAATGCATCAAGAGTGGGGCGGAAAATGTGGAATGGAAGTGTCTTAACTGGAGTATCTGAACACTATACTCTCAGGTTCCCATATGTGCGGCTAAGGAACAACAGCTTAAATATTAGGTGAGATTGAATGCTGCGTACATAGTAGCTAGGGGTACTGTACCTTACATAGTAGCTAAGGTTTGGCCTATATAAATTATAAAATATTTTTTTCTTTTAGTGAGTCTCCAAAAAGCTACTCACAAAATGTCAATATTATACAAAACTGAATAGACAATACAGGCACCTTCGGATGAAACAAAAATTTCTTTCCCAACTTTCCTTATTTAAACACCCCTTAACAGACCCTTAAATATTTGAACAGCTATTAGGATATAATTTTAAAAAGAGTTAAATGGTATTTCTTCGAGAAAATTGAAAACTCGAGTTTTAAATGAAGTTATCTTACTTTTCAACTTTAACTAATTAATTGTGAAAGTTTTGAAGAAATTTTATTATTCCTGAAACGAGAGCCTGTCAAATAGATATTAATTAATTGTGATATCGCGTTAATTCTGGTTAATGTTAGACAAAGACGAGTTCTTATAAGAAGCTAAATCCATTTTCAAGAGTTTTGTTACTCAAATATACACGTCTATAGCTCGATCTTTTTTTAGCTGTTTATAAACCTTAAAAAGCACCGTAGATAGAATTTTGTGTTAAAATACTGCATTCCCCATTTTTCGCCTAGTTTACGAAACATTACTTGTTAATAGAAGAACTCAACGCCACGGAATCTTTTTGAGAACAACTAGTATTAATCCTTATTTAGAAAACGTATAAAAAATTGAACGTAGCGGAACTGGAACCCGCGCCTCCTGGAAACCGACCTGGTCGATTTCCAGAAAGCGCGGGTAGATTTCTTTCCTAAGTGTGGAACAACACTTTAAAAATAAAAAAATCATACTAATCCGAACGAGGAAATGGAAATAATTTATTCTCCAAGCACATAGCCGGGAATTGAACTCACAGTCGTGTTTTCAGATGCTGTACCACAGCTTCTAGTGTTATACTTTTATGAAAATACATAATTTTAAAACCTGCCTTAAATGTAATTGAGTTAGAAGAAGCTCCAGTATGAGAAATTCGGATACAGCCAATTTAAAACCATTACCAACTTTACAGTAAGTTTCCACTGATAAGACCGAGAGTACTTTAACTATTTCGAATTCTTTTAAACGACTTTGCAAAATTTTACGTAATATAAATTTTATATGAAAATGACATATTTTGGAATATATAAAATTTATCAAATTAAATTATTTAACTTTTCACTTTAAGAATAAGAAACCATATTCTCGTCTTTTTCTTTACACGAAATTAGTATCACTAATAGTGATACTACTACTTTTAACATACTGTGAAAAATAATTTAAAATTATCATATAAATTTATACATTTCTGTAAAATCATATATTATATTTTAAATCAAATCAATTGCATGCTGTTTCTCACACACAGCAGGATGTTAAGACACTCCGTTTCCCACTCCGCCAAATTCTGGAGACATTTGCATAATGAGTGACAGAAGTCACCGCCACGCTTTTCCTTAACACCAGAGCAAAGAAATGAAAATATAAATATAAATATAAATAAACATTTCATTTCCTCGAGTGGGGATTGAACCCCCAACCAAACGTATTTACAATCACACTTCGTGCCACTGCGCCACAATTAGCCTGCTATAATAATAAATAGAATATAAGTAAAAGCCACATACTGTATGGAATCATGATGCCTCGCCTTGTTGCCACGTTTGTACAGCGTGCCGGCGGCGGCCGCGCCAGCTAGGAGAGCTAGCGCAGCCGCGGCACATCCACCCGCCGCGAATAGAACACCTCCGGAACTGCGATTGGCGTCGCCTGCTAGGCGTGCCGTGTCGTTGTGAGTTACTATTGTTGATAAACCTGTGTGAAAGAGATGTTTTTTTTAGTTTTCACTCTGTATCCCGCCTATAACAGGGTAGGTAGAGGAAATGTAGTGTTAAGACACTCCGTTCCACGATTTCCGCAGAATTTTCTTAACGTTGTTAGTGGTGGCGATTTTAAGTCATGGTTTTTGTTAAGACCAGAGTGAATACATGAAAATTTTAAATAGATCAGTCTTCAAAGTGGAAATCGAACCCACAACCGTCCCGTTTACAGCCACACGCTGTGCAGCTGCGCGTTCCACAATGGCTTCAATAGGAATATGGTAATTTATAAAAATATTTATATCAAATAACGAAGATAAAATACAGATAGTTTTGTTAAATATCGCTTTGTTACAGAACTTTCAATTCCCGATAAAAATAAATGAAGTAGCAACAAAATCCAACGCCGTATTTTATTTAACCATAAAAAAGAAAGAAAAGTACTAAAATATACATTTTGAAGTAACTATAAATCGATGACCATTTTGTGAGTTAACAAATGACATCGATGTATGGCGGCGGTTTATTGTGTGTTAACATTTTAAATCATGTACAGCAATTAGTATCAAGAATGAACAAATAAGGAATTAAAAAAGTAAGATTAAAAAGAGCCAAATATAATGTCACGAACAGATAATTTTGTGAACTTTAAGACGTATAATGAAAAATATCATATTTTTAGTTCCCGTAGACATCTTCTCTTAAAATGCCTATAAAATTTTAAGATGTACCTAATATTTATCTAGGCAAAGTGATACATCACTGGTATTTTTTTTTTTGCTATCAAGTTCTAATAATCTTTCATTTTTATATCTAAACATACTCTTTTGCCTTTGTATCGAGTCAAAAGCTTTGGAAATCAATTTTAAACAGAATTTTAACCGTAACTTCGATCCATAAAGTCCTCGCGTCTTACCTTAAGCGTTCACTGAACGAAACCAAGCAAATGAAATATTAGGATAATAGAAAAACTTTTAAGGAATGGGGATAGAATGGGAGAATTTATTAAGAGTGATATCGCAAACCTAAAGCAGCTTCATCGGTATTAGGAGAAAAACATAATATAAAACAAAATATTAATTTAATAAAGAAAATTAATCTATGAAAGTTAGTTAGGTATTTATTATTACATTTTTTTCATTACAATAAATATTTATAACGTAAACATGACAACATACATATACTGTTATATGTTCATACATTGGCAATATAATATGTAATATGAAACATTTTATGATTTCAGGTATACTCATTATAGTATACCGGGTAGGGTAGTCACATAAAACCTAGTGTCAATATACTTTTTTCTCCTCTACCTACCCGATTTTATAGCATTGTGGGTCCCACCAGCCACAATCATCTTTAGTTTTCATATCCTATTTTAATATTCAAGTGTATAACATGGCTGGTTGTCTATATAGGCTATGGTTACAAAAATCATCTCAGGTACGTTTTATTAAATACCCAGCTACAGTTCAAACTGAGCGTAAAACTTTACAAATTGAAGCGATTAAATTAAGTAGATATAGAATAGATGTGAAATTACAGTGAAGCGTAGGCTTCGGCGTAACGAAAATGTAAGACGAAAATTTAATTAAATGTTATATTTTAAGATAAGGTTTAAATAATAAATTATATTGCCATTATTTTTATTTATTATGACAAAAAATCTTTATTTAATTTATATAAATAGAAAACTTCTCAAAATACATTTTGTTACTGAAAATATGGCCAGAGAAGAGTAAGTAACTTTGTAACTGCTGTGATGATTTCTGTCAAGATTATTATACATTTAAATGTTAAGGTAATTTTATGACATTAGTTTCATTTCTTAGTATTAGTTAGATACTTATGTGTCTAATCCAGCATGAAATTTATATATTTTCTGTTATCTGTTATTTTATTATAATCTAACTTTATATGTAATTTTTTTTTCTATCTAGGCTTACCAATAGAAACCATCGTGAAGCAGTGATTGTATCAACAAGGCCTGACTATAAAACTGCAAAAAATGTCAGGATTTGGTAAGTGAATAATGGAATATCTTAGCATCATGATCTCTCTGCCTACCCTGCTCTCAAGAAAAGAGAAACTGCTAGGAAAACAAATAAAAAATAACAGCTATCAAATAATAAAAAAAAAGAATTGCAACACAACGAACCAAATATATTGAATTCAATTTCAATTCCAATTAAAATAACAAAACAACAAATAAATAACTCAAAAATCCTCACATTTATATACAAAACACAATTACTGCTCCGACATTCAGATCTAAAATTTGATAAAACGTTACAATAAACTCTACGCTTGTAAGGACCATAAAATTTCCAAGTCAAATAAAAGTACAATAGAACAATCGATACTTGTAAACACATTACAGAGGGGTGGTGACTACCCCTAATACATCTTCATCCCCTGCAAAATATCCTGTTGCGTCTACCGGTTCGTCTACATGCTAATAAAGAATGCGAGGGAGTGATTTGTGGAGTTAACTCGTGGTAACTCGCCTGTTAAAATTTGTTTTTATTGAGCTTTTCAAATTAAGGCTTTGATGTGATTTTGTAATTTATTATTAACTGTAAGGCTGTCGTGGCGCAATGGATAGCGTTAGATTTTTAATGTATTGGTTGTGGGTTTGATTGTCATTCGGTGAAAAATTATACTTTATTTATTTTCATTTTTTACTTTAGTCAACTAAGCGCTTCATCCAATCCAACTAAGTGCCAATCAACACAGAACGTGTTGAAGTGAGGAACGGAGTTGTTTAGTCTTCTTCCAAATTCCATTTTCCTTCATTCTTCCATTTTTTTAAATATTTTAACCAAATTATATTACAAAGAAGTTCAATAATAAGATTTGAACTTATGCCTCCCGGAAATTACTGAATTTTTATTAAATTTTTATGTGGTATTTAAATATTTTGTGCTAGCATCTCTGAGGGAAGCGCTAACATATAACCTTAGAAAGAATTTTTAGTAATTTTTGTTTGTTTTGGAATTTTTGTTAGAAATTTTTTATTTAATATTTTTCCTTTAGCGTAATTTAAAAAAAAACTTAACTTCAAAAAAGATCGTAGCAACACAGTTTCATTTCCACTAAGCGATTTCATGGATTTTCATTTCCTCTTGTAACAAAACAAAGCGCGGTGCTGAGTTCGACCAACCAACATGCAATATCTCAAAAAAATTATAGAAAGTTGGGAACAGTGTATCTTAACATTCCCAAGGTCCCCTTACATTCCCTGTTATTTACGAGATGACGGTTTTACGGTGAAGCTTTTTTATAACAATAAATACACATATAAATACAAAAATAAAAAAAAAATAATCAGCTTCACGCTGTATCCCGCACACAGCAGATTAAGCACAGGGAATATAGTAATAAAACAATCCGTTCCCTACTTTTCGCCGCACTTTTTTCGAGGCATTGCGTGTTAAATGGCGGAGCCCAACACCGGGCTTTAGCCAGAGCGAAAAAATTAAAATATTAAGTGATAATAATTCATTCCCTCGAATGGGGATTGAACCCACAAACGTCGCCTTTCAATCACACTACGACGGCCTCTATAAATAAAATACATAAATAAAACAAATTAAATTTATTTTAATATAAATCCCAGATTAGGACCTAACATAACATTTTTGTTACCTTTTTGTGAGCACAAATAATATAAGCAAAGTTTGTTATTATGCTAAACATTATATCAAAACGTCGCACGGTTATCTGAGCGAAATTGCACGTTTTACATTATAAAACGCGTGCTGGGAAATTTTGAAAAGTACTACCACCGATATCAGATAACGTTATATGAATAGAGAACAAATTTCAAATAATAACTTTTATAATAACTTTTATAATAACTTTTATATTTTTTTTTTATTAGATTTTAGATGAACAATGAAAAAAATGATTTTGTTCCTTTCCTGTTGGAATTTCAGGAAATCCTCTCTAGATTGGATTTCTCGAAATTCCAAGCATCTTATTCAACATTCTTGATATTACACTCCTAAAAAATATGAATTTATAATGTATATATTATGTAAAAACAATATAATATATTAAACGTGCGAATATAGAAAATTGAAATTTGGCTTGTTTGTAAGTTAAGGAATATGGGGAAGGAAAAAACAAGCGACGACTACTCAATTTTACTTTCCCCCATTACCATTAAAACCAAAGTAAAAATATAACCAATCTCTTTTCTTATACAAATAACTTCAGTTAGATAAAGAAACTTAGTCAATAACAGTAAATTTACTCGTACATATATTTGCTAAAGAAAATTAAAATATTCACTTATAATATTCTCGTAGATGATTATACTTTTCTGTATAAGCACGCTCTCTACGAGCGTAGCCGGTGAATTTATTGTTATTATTATTGCCGCAGACAAAGTGTTTGGGAAGTCGGGTTTTATATCATTTTATGTGTTTTTAGTGTATCTATTGGCTGTTGTAAAGAGGGGAGGGTGACTAACTTCGAATATATTTCAAATTGCTTTGAGATATGTTATTTATCTATCTTTTTCTTTTTTTTTCGTTGTACTTATTGTATTTATAAGATTCGGGACTTGTTTTTATTTATGTGTTTTTAAACGCAACATTGAATTACTTTTATATTTTTTTTTCGGATATAGCAGGATTTAAAACATTCCGTCCCTTTTTTGTGAGGCGTGTCGTGTGGACACAGGATTCCATAGTAGTCCTACTAGTACTACTACTACTACTAGTTACTACAATCTTCATGTTATCAATTTTATTTATCGTATAAAATAATCAACAAGAGAAATATTTGTAATATAATTTATTTTGCTCTATTGTTTTTATATTATTATTTATATGTTCTCTTTTTCTTACATTTAAATTCCAATTGTTTATCAAATCTAAATAAATAAAAATAAAAATTGGCAAGTGCGAGTTGAACTCACCGAGTATTCTCTAGCATTTTTATTGTAGACCAATAACTTTAATATCATACAAACTAAACTTTACTGACGTATACAATTTTTTAATGAGATGAACTACAAACATAATAGTTCGTTATAGTTTTTCTGGATAATCAATAGATAATAATTTCAGCTTAATCCTGAGAAGCATAATCTTAATAGGCGGACAGAGAGACGGAAAACACAATGATCTTATAAAGGTTCCCTTATGGATTTCACATGTGGAACCCTAAAAATTCTCAAACATTATGTTTTTAAAAGCTTTATTATTTAAAAAAAAATTATTTCCGCGAACACATTAAGCGAATGAACGCAATACCCACTGCAATAAAACCATACAATATTTACGGGCGATTTCTCTTTGTTTTTATCAAAACAATATTAAATTTATTTCCACGCTATGCGGCAGTAAAAATAATCGGTGCATTCATTCTGTGTGATCGCATGAAACGATTCTAAAAATACTTTGATAAAGGCCGCTTATTTATATTTATTTTTTTGTTATTATTTTTGCAGTGGTGCATCTTATATGTCCATTGCAAGGTATTTTTTCTTATAAACGATTCATTGTATTTGTTTTGTAGGCTTAGCAGCTTTTGTTTATTGTTTTTAATCTGTAACCGAAATACAAAGATTTTTTAAGATGAAGAATTAAAAATAAAAAAGATAAAGAAAATTCTTCAATCTTACTTAATATACAGAGGTAGCCTCTTTCCTCTCCTCTATATCTAATATCACATAATGATCATTTGTCTTGTTACCAGAGCAAGGCATTGAAAATATTAAATATTTCACTCTTGAAATGGGAATCGAACCCACAACTGTCGCCTTTACAACCTAGTGTTAAGACACTCCGTTCCCCACTTTCTGCCGAATTTTGGAGGCATTGCGTGTTGAGTGGCAGAATTCAACGCCGCGCTTAACCTCGATACCAGAGCGAAGAAATGGAAATATAAATTTAAGTAAATATTTCATCTCCTCGAGTGGGAATCGAACCCACAACCAGTCGGTTTTGCAGTCACACCTCGTGCCGCTGCGCCACGACCGGCCTCTTAAAAAAAAAAAGTTTCTTAAAAAAAATAATTCGAAAAATAACAAGTTTATTTTTGCTAGTCAAGTAGAAAACCGGTTTAAATTTACTCTACAAACTACCACAATTGGAAACAAAAATTTTGACTAAAACAGTACAAAATATTCGAAAATTCAACTATTATTTCGTATAAAACTCCAGTACAGCTTACCTTTCAAACAGATCTTGTTTCTCTTGAAAGTGAGCCGCACGTCTTTATGAGCGCGATCCGGTGCTGAAATATTTAACTGCATCGTCACTAGGATTTCAGCACTCCTCGACCCGGTGCATGGTAGCCTTACCCTAGGAAAAAATATTTATTTTTTTACATACAAAATTTTATTTTTTTATAATATCAATATTAACATATAACACGAAATGCCTCTAGAATTCGGCGGAAAGTGGGGAGTGGAGTGTCTTAGAGCGACGCTCCCTCTTCCTACCCTATTACATACACGGTATACGTGAAACTGAAAAAATATATTTAAAAAAAAAAACTTTTTTTTTTAGATTCACGCGTAGAAGGTACATACGGACATATAAAGAGGACGTCGCTGTCTATTTTCAAAATATTGTGTGTTGGTTGGAGCTTCATCTTCCAAAGCGGAGAAACAAAAATAAATTAAATATATAATCATTTCACAGCCGAGAAGAGATTTATCAAAAAATACAAGAATTTTGTATAGGTAAGTTTTATTAGAATGTGCTAAGATCGATCTTGAGATATCGTTTTCAATTAAATATAAGTAATTTATGAATGAAAACACCAAGATCGATCTCAGATTTGAGAGTGATTTTTAAATACAGGCCCTTTATATTTGTATGTAACTAAGAACTTAATATGTTTTTTTTTCATTAAAGAAAAACAAAACTTTTTGATACAAGCTATAATAAGATACCAACCAACAACATTCTTCAACAACCAACTATTAAAGAAATAACAAAACACACAAAACAAGATAAAAGTTAACCTTCGGCTTACCTAAAAGTCTGCAAGGAAGTAGGCACGTACCCCCGCTCGGATATATTGACTTGTGGCGGCAGCATGGCGCCCTTGCTCTCGTAGTCTATCGCCATCACGTACGGCAACTGAAAACAAGTCTTGTATGAATAATTAATATTTATAATTCGTTTTGCTAAGATGATGATCTAGATATTTAATTTTAATTGAAATTTGATTGATATGAGTTTTTTTTTTAGTTTTAGTGGAGATTTCGGAATTGTGTGTAGATTTTTTTTTTCAGTTTCACGCTGCATCCTGCATGTAGCGAGGTAGACAGGGGAGCCTAGTGTTAAGACACTCCGCTCTCTAATTTCCGCCGAATTCTGGAGGTGCTGCTTCAATACCAGAGCGAATAAATAAAAAATATAAATATTTCCTCGAGTGAGAATCGAATTCACAATCTGTCGCAAGTCTATAAACTAGTCACACACTTGCCCCTGCTCCATGACTGGCCGCACGCTACGTATGTATATACGTTTATAATATGATTTCTTTTTCTAGTTTCAGTTTCGGGCTTCTCCCGAAATTGAGAAATTGAAGAAATGAAAATAATCATTAAATATAACTCCACTAAGCTAAATATCAGTACGTACATATCTACTATTAACTCTATTCATCTTTTTAATCATAAGCAAGAATTATTTATAATTAGTCTATACTGCTTATTAAACCAAATTGTACATTCTTTTTACAGGGAAGGTCATCGTAGAACAGTGGCACAGACTGTGAGTTGGGGTTCCCACTCGCGGGAATTATTTTTATTCTTACACTCGTAACAAGGCTAAGGTAAAGCGCGGTGTCGATTTTCACCACTCGAAGTCGTGGGCCGCGCAGAATTGGGCGGCGTGTGTAAAAAGGAGTGTCTTAACATACGATTCCTTCTGCCTAGCCTACTACTACGAAGTAACTATTAGATTCCTTCCGCCTGGCCTACAACTACTAGGTAACTACTAGATTCCTTTTGTCTAGTCTACTACTACTAGGTACTAACATGTAGGTAAGTAGTGTCACCATATTGGGCTACAACGTTACTTATATGTTGATAAAATCACATTTTTAAATTTCCTTTAGCTTTCACAATCATGTACACATATGAAATAGTATAACAATATGTTCTTGTATTAGAACATTAAAACTTCCATACTACGGCCATCACGTCGCAACAAACGAGTGCGCAGAATTACTAACTACACAGTGAATAATCCTCAACGTGACTGGACGTTTCGTCGCGAACTTCGCTTATTGTCATTCGTCATATGATATAATAGATATGAGAAACAGTATTTTAAATTTCGTTTTATCTTTTAAAAAGGCAGAGTGTTTTTTAGCTTCACGCTGTATCCCGCATGTAACAGGATAGGAAAAGTGATGAGGATCAAAATCTCAAATGGGAATCGAATTCACAGCCCTCACGTTTACAGTTACAGTATTTAATTTATGTATGTAGAAAAATATGTCTTTTTATTAATATGAGAAAATAAAATTTAGTGTAAATGTCATAGAAAAACTTGTTTTTATAAATTTTAAGAAATGCTTTCGGTAGTTTATGGTAAAATTCACTCATAATATGAGTACTTCTTTTATTTTTAAATTCCATAGCTATGTATCGTATAAAAGATACGTACTACTATTTAAATTGAAACAGTACATATATGTATCAAAAATATATTTTTATAGATTATTTTTCAGAAATATATTTATCGATGCTTGAATTTCAGGAAAAGGACATCTTCAGACAGTTTTCTTACAGTCACAACTTAATTTATAAAAAAAATACAGTACATAGTAATACAGATATTTATATTTATATTAATAAAATAAAAAATTACCTATTAAGTAACGTAAAGTAAATCTTAATTACCAAAGAATTTATTAAATTAATGAACCAATAAACATTCGTGAAACACGCTCCTGAATTTCAATGACAAACGTCGACTTAATCTGGTCTTTTGTTTCTTAAAATTAAATCGCTTTAGCCAAATTGGAAGTGCGGAAACAACATTGAAACAATTAAAGTTCCTATTCGAAACACTGTGAATGAAAGACTAATTTCATTCTATTAAAACAGCTTTTACGTTGATTATAGAAATCTATATATTTTTTTATGTAAATTTATTTATATTTATGTTGTTAGGAATCTAAAATTGTTTATTTTTAGAGGCCATTGTGGTGTAATGGGTTTGCGCCTAACTCAAGTCCGATAGTATTGGATTCGATCCCGATCGTTGGAATTATTTATTTTCTCTTTCTGCATAATCAAATAATCAAAATAAGCCACAAAGAATAATAAGAAATAGACATAAGTACGGGAAATAAAATTCTTAATATTAAAAATAAGAAGCCAGCCAGCCACACCATAACCACATAAGAATTAAAAATTAATTGAAAATGTATGGAAGTTTACAAAATCGTCAACGTCCTCTGTCTTTTCCGGGCGGTTACTCCATAACCAAGCCCCCGCACCGTAAGACTCGTAGGCTAGGTAATTTTGAATCAATGATATCTCCTTAAGTATTTATTATAATGATATACAAAGTATGATTTCAATTTAGAAGAACTGCTAACGGTTACTATTATTTTCATTTTCATAAAGATGAATAATAAATTATACATTTTATATGGCTCTACCTTTAGAGAAAAATATATACCATCACGGATTTTTTTATAAGTTTTTAAAGGACAATATTTTTGTAGAGCATATGTCTTATAAGATTTAGTCAGCGCACGCCATGTATGCTTGTAGGAAGCCCATTTTCAAAGAAAAGGTTCCTTAAGCAACGAAATTCGAAATAATGTTCTGTTATTTTTATATATTTGTAGTTTTTTATATAAGTAGGTAGAGACGAGAGGAGAGGGCCAGACGCTACGCTTGCAAAATATATCTCTCTGCCCTCTGGGAGGTCCACGTGCTTTATACGTGAACTTACTATAGTAACATTGCGACTATAATCTCAAAGGAAGACCAAAAGCTTTTCCTATATTCTTATTACAGATGTGTATATTTTTAACCTTATTTAATAAATGAAGCTATCAGTTTCACATGTATGTATATATGTGATATTGTTGAAAATGGAAATATTTGAGTATGATGACTTATTTAGTGTGTGTAAATGTGTTAAATGCTTTACACCTTGCAAATATGTTAAATTATGTTCCCAAAAAAAACCAAATGTTAAGACACTCCGTTTACGACTTGCCGTCGAATTCCAGAGGCATTGCGTGATGAGTGGCAGGACTCAACACCGCGTTTTGCCTCGACACTCTCTGGTGTAAGAAATAAAATAATAAAGAATCATTTAATTTATTCGGATGGGGATCGAACCCATAACCAATCATGCTTACAGTCACATACTTATACCCTCGTGCCAAGACGGGCCTCAAAATTAATATCAAGGTGGTAATTTTATTAAATATTAGAAATTAGAAATATATATTCTAATTTTGTCAACAGTTCAAGTCACAGACAACATTAATAACATAAAGGTTATTTTACATAATATGTTATCTAAAATATCTAGAAAATAAACAGATATTAGAAGTCGGTTTATTTTTTATATTAAAATATATACCTTCAATATTTTTTTTCCATAAACAAGTTTATAAGCTTTTTTGTAAAGCTTACGATTATCATTTTTATAATAATGTCGGCAGAAAGTATCTAGAGTCAAAATGTTCCATTCTCTATTTTTTTTTACATTTATGTAATGCAATTTAATAATTTTCAAACTATATATAAATATAAATTTCTAACAATGACGAACATTTGATGTGTTCATCAATAAAAGTTTATTGATCATTGTTATAGGGTATCTTTTCATAACCGGCTTTTGTTTAATTTTATCAAATATTCGCGTACATTCAACGTACAATAGAAATGAGGCAAATAGGTCGTAATTGAAAGGTTAACTCCGAATGGTGACTAGGTACAAATACACGTAAAATAATATTAAAAAAAATTGATGCTTTTTCCCGTATATCGTAGGGTAGGGTAGTGTAAAGACATTCATACAATGTATGACGAATGTATGAAAGCTTAACCTCGCGCTCTGTCTTACAAAAGGCTACTAAATTAATTATGATACATCTTTAAAAAAAATATACTTAATCATCTTCACGCTGTATCCCGTTCACAGTAGAGTAGGCAAAGGGCACCTAGTGTTAAGACATTTCCTTCACCACTTTTCCGCTTAATTACGGAGGCATTGTGTGTTCAGTGGTGGCACCCAACGCCGCGCTTTGCTTCGACACCAGAGCGAAGAAATGAAAATAAATAAATATTTTCATTTTCAAGGGATTGAAGCCACAACCAGTCGCGCTTACAGTCACACACTTGTGACTGACCTTAATATATTTTTAACACAAAATCATCAACTCAAATACAATATTTATTACTTAAACATAACATAAACACAGAAAATAAAGCTTTACAAAAAATAAGACCAATACCTATAAATGCATATATTATGAACGACTCACTTACCGGTCGTCTCCCGAGGGCCTGCCACATGAACTCCAAGTCGGCAATGTGCGCCGGCACGGGTACTATGAAACCGGTAGCGTATGTGTTCACGACGCCTTCTCGAACGTAATACAGCTCTGCGTCTAGACCTAAAAAAAGGAATTAAAGGTTATATAAAAAGTTCAAATTCATAACTTTAATATTAACTTAATATTATAGTCGACTAGCTGACAAGCAATGGTACTCACATAATGTATACATTACTAAAAAAATATTTTATGATCACTTATTGAGGCAATATTTATATAAAGCCAGTTGTGGCGCAGCGGCACAAGTGTGACTGTAAACGCGACTGGTTGTGGGTTCGATCCCTACTCGAGGAAATGAAATATTTATTTACACTTATATTTCCATTTCATCGCTCTAGTGTCGAGGCAAAGCGTGGCGTTAAGTACCGGCACTTAACACGCAATGCCTTCAGAATTCGGCGGAAAGTGGGAAATGGAGTGTCTTGCCTCGGGATACAGCGTGAAGCCGATTGATTTATTTATTTAATCATTTACTTCATAAACATCATATCAAAAACTACAACTAAAATATACATTTTTATGGACCCATACAACAATTTTCATTTAAATAGTATAAAAGATGCGAACACTCCTCCCAATAATAAACAGATGGTATGATAATACACTTTTCCTTCCTTTTTCTGCATCCCTCAACGTCAAGCTAACAGCAATTCACAATTTCGGCTGCATCGCAAAAAAAAATTACATTATTCTAATTTCTGCAAAACAGTTCAAATAAAAATGACACTTAAACAACGGATTTAGAATCTAAAATGCATTGAGATGGAATTCACGATGTTACGTCAGATACAGCCGAATGAATGCACCGAACAAATGTCCTTCCCCAGGTGGCGGTTCGATTCCCGTGGGGCGTAGTGCGTCAAATTATCCAACTAACTCCATTTGCAACTAAAGAGAGTGTTTGGACGAGAACATTCTTGGTACTTTAGCTAGCTTTTTGTACAACGAGATTGTACGTGAGATGATTATTAAAGTGCCTTTTGAAAGTTCAGATAATGCAATGGCCATAACAGCTACATCTGTGAGCTTCAAAAATTTTATTTTTGTACTCTGCAGTAAAATCTTAATGAGTGTTGTAAAAACTGTATGTAGCATTAATATGTTAATTGTAGTATTGTGTAGTGTAATATGTTAAATAAACTTAAAATAAATAAATAAATCAGCTTCACATTGTATCCCGCACACAGCAGGGTAGACAGAGGGAACCTAGTGTAAAGACACTCCGTTCCATACTTTCTGCCGAATTCTGGGGGCATTGCATGTTGAGAACTCAACACCGCGCTTTGCCTCGACACCAGAGCGAAGAAATGGAAATATAAATTTAAGTAAATATTTCATCTCCTCGAGTTGGGATTGAACCTACAACCAATCGGTTTCACAGTCACACTTTGTGCCCCTGCGCCACGACTAGCCTCTTATAATATACTTTTTTATATTATTCATATGTGGCATCTAAGTTTAATTAAAGATAAACAAGATTTTGCTAGTGTCGAATAATACAAATACACTTTATTTTTATTAATGCGATTAGACAATTTAAACGTCCAACGCACTAAACACTATTTAGTAGATAGAGTAGTCACTTTGAGCTTCACTCTGTATCCCGCACATAGCGGGATAGGCAAAGGGGGCCTAGTGCTAAAACGTTACTTGCTACAAGAGCAAGAAATCGAATCCACAGCCTTGCATTTACAGTCAGATACACTCCTGCTACGCTACGAGATCTTCAAAACAAAATTTACTAAAATATAACCAACAAAACAAACCCATGTTACATTTTAGAGGGGCACTTGTCGCAATATTAGCTCGATATTGAAATCTGTAGTGGATGAATATAAAAAAATGGAGAAAAAAAAACAACATATGTACGTATAAAAAAAATTAAAATGTCGGATCATCCAATCAGCGTTCATTTGGAGGCGGCAAAGCGGACGCGACAGTCAAACGGACTGACTGTGAAGTGCCACTTTGCACAATTGATGAATCACTACCCCTACTTTGAACATGCATATATACATACATACATTTATATATATATTTGTATCTAAGGGTTGACGAATGTCATATAGAGTGAGGGGCAGAATAAGAATGATGAAGTCTATAAATTATGATATTATATAACATATTTTTAATTTTTGGTAAGTTGTTGGTTTCCTAAATCATCATCCTCAATGAATCATCCTGAATAAACTGATATAAAGCTTAGTGGTTGCTTGGACTTGTTTTTAGAGAATCACAGGTCTCAATCCCAATCGTGTTACGTTAAACTTTGAAATTTAAAGTTCATAATTCTAAATATGCGTAAAATATAATAAAAACACACAATCGACACAATCTTGTCAAAATGAGACTCCACTTTATGTATTAAAATCAAATATCACATATTGGCTATATTTTCTTAAAAATCCTATACATATCATATCTGCCCTAAAAATCGTATTTCTACGTATTTTACTTACCTTTCTCTTACCTATCTTCAATAATACAATTAAGCAATTACCAACAATTTAGTTTATTTGCATAAGTAGCGCCAACCCTACGTACAAGGCACCCCATCCTCCCTTGCGCCTTTAGACAATACAAGCGTCCGACGCCCTAGACACTGCCACTTTGAGCATCGCTGTTTATCTGTTTGATACAAACATCTATTTAAATTGTAAAAGGTTTTTAATGAAGGAACCTATATCTAGGTAGTCTGTCTGTCTCTAATTATCTTGACTGCTTAAAAATATTATATTATTTATATTATATTTATATTGATATTATATTATATATTATATTATTTATATTGAGACTTTGACTGCAAAGAAAAGTAAACATATATAACTTTTATATTTATGAAGCGATTGAAATAAAACAAACACAGAGTATTTAGGAAGTTTATCTAAATAGAATAGTGAAAACTGCATTTAAATCGTTTAAGCCCTTTCCAAGAATAGCGTGCACAAACGCACAAACTAACAGACAAAATTAAAAAAAAATGTTTTAGTATTACTTTTACAGATGTCCCAAATATTATATTTTCTATCATATATCTGAGTACACACAGCCATAGCTAAATTGAATACTGCATAATATATTACTAAATTATTACAATTCGTTGAATACACGGTACAATTTTCACGTTAATTTCAATTGTAAAATGAAGTACCTAAACCGTATTTTACGATACGATATATTTTTAAGTAACCTATGTATATGCCGTTATATTTAAAATATATTTAATCTTTCAGGATTTACACATGAAGCCTCATAAACATTACAAATGAATACAGTACGAATGAAAAATGTAAAAATGGTTATAAATTAAAATATTTAGATTTTTCAAAATTACAGCAGAAAGTCCTGTGGAGCATACTTAAGCATAATCTAATACTTAAGTTTAATTTCAGGTTCATAACTTAAGTCACAAGTTTACAAAGTCTAAGTACAAATATTTTTTGAACCGCCATGCTGTATCCCGCACACAGCAGAGTAGGCAGAGGGCATATAGGGTTAAGACACTCCATTCCCCATTTCTTGTGTTGAGTGGCGGAATTCAACCAAAGCGAAGTAATTAATATATTAAATATATAATTTCCTCGAGCGGGAATCGAACCCTTAACCTGTTACATTTACAGCCACACATCAACAGGCCTCAAATAAATGAAGATATTTATATGGTAAAATGAAATTTAGGACAGATATTTTGTAAAAGTACGTTGTGTACAGATATTTTTTTTGCTTTTCCACCCTCAACATGACATGACATTAAAGTTGGTCCAAAAATTCCAAAAACAAGTTATTGTATTAAATCAGCTTCACGTTGTATCCCGCACACAGCAGGGTAGGCAGAGGGAACCTAGTGTTAAGACACTCTGTTCCCCACTTTCTGCCGATTTCTGGAGGCATTGCGTGTTGAGTGGCAGAACTCAACGCCGCGCTTAACCTCGACACCAGAGTGAAGAAATGGAAATATAAATTTAAGTAAATATTTCATCTCCTCGAGTGGGGATCGAACCCACAACCAGTCGGTTTTACAGTCACACCTCGTGCCACTGCGCCACCACTGGCCTCTATTGTATTATATTATTTAAAATATTTTTCAATATCAGTATAAAAATAAATATATAAGTATATACAATATATTATTCTAATGATCATGTGAGGAAAGTATCTTTAAGACTTCGTCTCTTCTTCCCTTTGCCTCGACACCAGAGGAGAAAAAAATCAAATATATAATATACCATTTCCTCGATTGAGAATGGAACCCACAACCTGCCCCAGCTACAATCACACGTTTGTGCACTTGCGCCACGACTGCCCTCTACATTTCATAGTAAGATTACTAAAAAGCATTCTTGTCTATGAGTTACTTAGTTACAGTGAATAAAGCAATAATAAACTTAAAATAAAATAAACCAAACACAAAAGACAAAATTACTAACAATAAACTATAAAAGCACATTATAAATTGCTCACTCACCACTCCTTACTCTCGCATTTCTTGAGCAACAAAGAAAATGCTACAAAACCAACAAACAATGTTTTCGCCATAATTAAGTTTGTTAACATTTTCTTTAGAACAATCGTATTCTAATTATATTTATAAACTAACGAGAAGATGAACCCCGCGGCATATCCTTTGTTGAGGCGCGAATATACGTCATTATATGTAAGATACAACGCGGAGTTCTTAATGAGACAGCCGTACAGTGCTATATAGTAACCCTAGTGTTCTTTTGTTCACGTTTTTTACATTTATAACGACGTGTTTACATTATCGAATAGTGAACAATTATTTGATTTTTGATTTTTTCTACCTATAATAATGTGGTAATGAGCTTCGTGAAATATTTTCGTTGACGTGAAATGGTAATTTAGTAGGTTCCTGGACTTTAATTCGACTTTGCATTATGCTTTGTTGTTTTATTCACATTGCATATATTATTTCTTATCAGACTGGAAATGGAAAATATTCTAAATTTAATAATTAAATGGAACTTGCGTCTTATTTCTTGAATTTTTAATATAATAGACAGAATTTAATATAATGACACTCCATTCTCCGCTTTCCACTGAAATTTAATAGCGTCTTGAGTGTCACGACTCAACTGCCGAACTTACTCTACCTGAACTGAGAAATGAAAATAATTCATTCACTGGATTGACAACCAACCGATGACTTAATCCAGAGGTTGTCCCGTTGTACTTTTTTTCTATATTAAAATAAAAATCAGCTTCACACTGCAGCCAGCACACAGCAGGGACTACTTACTACTTTTTTAAAAATATAAATTTAGGTAAACCTCCCAATCTCCACGAGTGGGGATCGAACCCACAACCATTCGGTTGTACAGGCGCACTTGTGCCCCTGCGCCACCACTGGCCTCAAGATTAAAATTTTATAAAAAATTACATTCTAATAATAATACAATCAGTTAAAAATTACAATTGAATATCACATCAAAATTTTAAAGGTAGAAGGACAGTGAAGTGTCTATAAACGCACTATAATAGCCAACACGCACTCTGGTTACACTTGTAACGACCCATTACACGTAATTAAGTAACGCAAGGCCATTGAGTCCGTAATTTGGATCATTTTACGGACGGTGGGTATATACTGAAATTTCTGTTTTTAAGCAAATGAAGGTTTTTTTTAAAGTGTAGTTTTACAGTTTCAATTATTTGGACGATGAATCTTTAATGCTTATTGTGTTCTTCATATTATGTTTGTGTTAATTTTTTTTTATTTGTTTCTTTTTTTATCAATTTTACGCGGTATCCCGTATATAGAAGGGTAAGCAGAGATAACTTAGTGTTAAGACTCTCCGTTTCCCACTTTCCAACGAATTTTTAGATATTGCGTATTGATTGACGGAACTGAAGGTCGGTCTTTGCTTTTGGTGCCAGAACAAGGAAATGAAAATATTAATAAATAATAATTATTCACCAGAGTGAGGATCGAACTCACAAACGTCGCGTTACAGTCACACCTTGCGTCTCTGCGCCACGACGGCCCTTTTTTAATAAAAAAAATGTTTGGTTTTATTTATAGATAAAAACGTAGTTTAGAATATAATTTAGTACAATGTATTGCGTTGATATGTAACAATAAAAGTAATAACATAATGCTATGTAACTATTTAATTGGCTATAGCACTTGTAGGGTGTCCGAGAGCCTTGGGTTCAAATTCTGCTACGTTTTATATAATTTATATTAAATTATAATACAGATTACAAACGTATGAGTACACTAATTATAAATTATTTATAAGAAATTGAGACTGTCGTGGAGCAGCAGCTTACAGTCAATAAGCGCGACGCTTGTGGCTTTAATTTCCACTCTCAAGAATGGATTTTTTTCATTTCCACACACTTGAAGCAAGACAAAATGTAGCATTAAGTTCCGCCACATAACACGTAAAATGGAAAAAGCAGCTAGAAACAACCCCGCTAATAGCAGCGGCGGGTTACAGCGTGAAGCAAAAAAAAAAAAACAAAATAAATATTCGTTTCACTCATACCGTCATATATTTTGTACGAAAATTATACTGAAATAAATATTAAAACTCAAAAATATGCAAATCGTATTATCAGATTTTTCCCTAATTTTGTCTACAAGCCACAAATCTATGTAAAGTGATCCCAGACGTCATATACAATACTATCTCCACGAGGCGTTCAAAGATAAGCCTTTATGCATTGCTGGTATATTCTGCACAGTTTCAGGTACATTTATTAAAATGGCGATAACCATATATTTGTTGTTTCGTTGTTCTTTACTCACGCGAATGCTCGGACCATTTTAATGTGCCTTTTATGCCTTATCTAGTGTCGAAATGCAAACTAAAGCAGTTAAGTTTGGTGGCTTTCGGTTTAGCTTTTTGTTTTAATTTTATTAGAATACTTTTTTAGAAAACCTGTTAAAGTTTCAACTCGTGCGTCTTGGAGACGGTTCGCCTTTTTTGTATTTGATTTCGTATTATATGTTTACAATTGAAATATTTTATCAGTTGCTTATCTCCAGTTACCGTCTTAGATGTTGAATACATGTTAAAAAGGCGACAAGACAAAGCAAAAAGTGCGACGTCGTGTTCCGCCACTCAACATACAAAAACTCGAAAGTTCATCGAAAAATGGGAAACGGAATGCCTCAGCAATAATTTCCTTTTACCTACTCTGCTAAATATAGAGTACAGCGTGAAACAAAAACAAAATGACTAGCTAAAATCATATATTTACAAGCGAGTATTAGTCTACTTTACCCTGCAAAGCATTGTATATACTTACATTGTATTGCAATGTTTATTTAGACAAAGAGCGCTAGCAACAAACGACTTCTTAAGGTACTAGAACAGTCTGATTTCATGATGACATTATAAAATTGATAGTATTAGGCCGAGATCCCAGTGCAATAAATCTGCACTATTCTTCTAGGCAACCCTAGTATAATCTATTCTATTATCATTTATCATTCATAAAAATAAATTTCATTAAAAAAACAGAAAACTGCAGATTCATACAATGGCTTTTAGGGCCATAATATATAACCCTACTCATTTGAAATACACTAATATTAAACAGTACAATCTTACTAATATTAAGAATGTAAAAATTTGTGAGGACATTTGTTCCATTTTCACGAAAAAATAAACTAATTTACATCAAACTTTAGAATATTATAGCTATACATCAGAATAACGTATACGCATAAATTTATATAAACCATTTACATAATTTGGCAATATTCTAACGATAAATGTATTTTAAGCCGAATAGCGTAAAATAAATAAAAAAGGATCAACTTTACAAGGATATTATATCAAAATGTCAAAATATAAATGTCTATCTCACAAAATTTACGATTTCTTACAATTCCCGTTATCGTCACAATAAATTTCAATTCGCTCCTGACCTCATTTTCAGAGATAAATCCTTTATTTTGTACCTTCTTGGAAACTGTAATTGAAAATTACTACCATCCGCTTTAATATAAGCTGTTACTGTAATCTTTGTTTATGGAGCTTAAAGTTATAATACTCCAAATTTCTTATTGTTTTTTACATTTTGATTTGTTTGCTTTAGAAGTTGTATGATAAACGTTTACGACGTAAAGGTTTTAGGTAAAATCCTGAGATTGATTTAAACAAGAAAATATATTTTTATACAGCGACCTTGTAGTCGCTTGTTACCTGCAGTACCGAGTACTATAGTATCAGTAAGTAATGCAACAGTAAGTTTCATCAAAATAGGTTTATTTTACTTAAATTCATACAACAGCTAATTGTTCTTTTTAGTTTTATAGTGTGGGCGGAGGAAATCTTAAGACATTCTTTTTCCCTATTTTCACTGAATTTTCCAGATATTATGTGTTGAGTAGCGGAATACAACACCGTGCTTTGTTTTATTACGGGAGTGACAACATGAAAATAATCAACTTTTCCGAATGAAAATCAAACCCACATCCGTTAAGTTTATAGTCAGACACTGCGCCACGTTATAATAATTTATTTTCGTATTTATATTATATAAATAAATTAAGGAACTTCTTTAATTATTTGTCAGTCATTTAATATACAGAACTCCTGCGAGTGCCCTTGAAAAGTTTTTGAGTATTATCACTGAATAGTTTATACTTTATGGTGCCCAAGGGATGAAATAAAAGAAAACGTTTATAAGTCACATTATATAAATTCGGAGTTGAGCTTTTTGGAATAGCTTTTGTTTCAGCTACTTGATTTTTTCTTATTCAGGTCTTTTTTTTTCCTTTAGGCTATAAGTAATTTTAAGCTAACAAACTGATTTACATACATGTTTTCCTTTAATAATATTCAAGCATTTGATGACATATTTATGAGTAATTGTATATCATTGTAAATTTAAATTCCTCTAAAAGAAAAAGAATAATATTAATATTATATATTATGCGTGTAAAAATTTCACCTTAACTAATATTGTATAAAACACATAACATAGGAGTTTACTAATCATATTTTTGTTTAGGCAAAAATGGTTTAAGTACATAATAGCTTTGTTAAGAATGCGCTTCGTTCCACATGTAACACAGTAGGCAGAAAATACCTTAGATACTACTTTCTCCGCTTTCAGTTCAATTTCAAGACACTGTATGTTAATGTGTATTAATGTGTAGAAGTGAAAAAAAAAAATATCCCGAGTGGGGATCGAATCCAAGACCATCGCATTTGTAGCAAGATACATAATCACTGCGCCACAATGGTCTTATAATAATAACACAAATATTCAGCTCCAGGTCGATAAAATTAATTCAAATTTCAGTACCTTAACTATATATAGTATAATATTATGATAAAATTAAAACTTTGTAGGTTGTAATGAAGCCTGTCAGGGTGGCCGGAAGTATGAAGCCAGCCGACACGTGAATTTCACGTAGGTAACATCCACAGCGTAAATTTTATGCTTTCTTTTAATTTCTTAAATGACTCGGCAGTTTGTGGGCTAACAAAAAAAACCTAAATAATTGTATATTTTTTAATTCCATAATAATCACCTTCACGCTGTATCCTGCACACAGCAGGGCAGGCAGAAGGAACCTAGTGTTAAGACACTTCGTTCCCCACTTTCCTTCGAGTTCTGGAGGCATTGCATGTTGAGTGGCGAAACTCAACGCCGCGCTTTGCCTCGACACCAGAGTGAAGAAAGGAAAATATAAATGTAAATAAATATTTCATTACCTCGAGTGAGGATCGAACCCACAACCAGTCGATTTTACAATCACACTTTGTGCCCCTGCGCCACGACTGGCCTCATTTAATTTCATAATGAGGCTATATATTTGTAATTTAATTTATTTTAATTTAAAGGGCTTTATATTTGTAATAAAAATTTAAAATAGCATGTCCCTCAAATCTTACAGCATCATAAAAATTAAACCCATTCGAAAACACGTATTACAACATTAAAACGCTATACAAAATGAGCTCGTGGGAAGCGGGGTGTGTTCCCGACAACCACTACCATTAGTCAAATCTTGTGACTGTGCAAAAACATTATTAGAGAAAGCCTTTGTGGGTCTGGGCTGGTGCTTACTTCTATGTACTACAATTGTTGTAATTGTTGTCGTAGAAGTAAATTTAATGTTGAAATGTTTAATATTGTCGTTGCAGACGACGCGGTTTCTATAGAAAGTAATTAAAGTTGTAATATTTTACCTCTACGGTGCTGTTTTCTTATTTTTTGAGAAGTTTGTTACTTTTTTTTTGGTCGCTGTTTTAATATGTTGTTATATAATTTTAACATTTAATTTTAAAAAAGTTATTTTAGCTCCGCGCTGTGTGGCGCGTATTGGAAGGTAGTGGCAACTTAGTGTTAAGAAATTTTTAAACTTTGCGTGTCGGAAATGAGAAGGTGACAAAACCACAAAATATTGTGATGGGTGGGCATCACAACGATTTATCATTTTGTCATCTTACTTTCTTATCAAGGGTATAAAACAAACATTTTCTCAAGTGCGAATCGATCTCACAACCATCGCGTCACTCAACACGCAATGCCCCGAAAATTCATCCGAAAGTGAGAACGTAGTGTCTTAATCAGAACGGATTGTCTTAACACTAGGGTCCCAGGTTCCCTACGTCTCCCCTACGTTTTGTACACGGAATACAGTGTGAAAATAAAAAATAACTATACGAATTATAAATAAAAAGACGAATCATCTATCACACAATTATAACTCAACGTATATAACTAATTTGTCCAAAAGAAGGAACTTCCACCACCATAAACAAACTCATTTGACCTCGAAGAAGCAATAATCTCGGATATAATACGATATTGATATCCCAGCTTTCCGCTTAATTTACTAATAAAAGGTTCCTCCGGGATATACAATGACGTTACGCCAGGGTTAAGTATAAGTAGATTTGTCCTACGCACGTACCTTACGCAACAAGTGGTTATTATGACAAGAAAAGTTATTATAATATTTCGTAGGTTTTGGTTTTTTTTTTCTAATATGTATTATTAGTAATTATTTATTTGTGAGGCCCAGTCGTGGTGCAGGAGCACAAAGTGTGACTGTAAACGCGACTGGTTGTGGGTTCGATCCCCATTCGAGGACATTAAATATTTATTTAAATTTATATTTTAATTTCTTTGCTTTAGTGTCGAGGCAAAACGCGGCGTTGAGTTCCGCCACTCAGCTCCAGAATTCCACTTCCAATTTCCAGAGTTAAAGAACCTAGTATTATTAGTATTAGTAGACACTCCGTTCCCAATAAAACACTTCTATTTTTCACTTTCCGCCGAATTCCGGAGGTATTTATTATGTAATGAGTAGCGAAATTCAACACCGCGTTTTGCCTCGTTACCAAAGTGAAGAAATGAAAATTAAAATTAAATTAAATTAAATTAGCTTCACGCTATATCCCGCACACAGCAGGGTAGGCAGAGGGAACCTAGTGTTAAGACACTCCGTTCCCCACTTTCTGCCAAATTCTGGAGGCATTGCGTGTTGAGTGGCAGAACTCAACGCCGCGCTTAACCTCGACACCAGAACGAAGAAATGGAAATATAAATTTAAGTAAATATTTCATCTCCTCGAGTGGGGATCGAACCCACAACCAGTCGGTTTTGCAGTCACACCTCGTGCCGCTGCGCCACGACCGGCCTCCAGAAATGAAAATATTTATATAGATACTAAATATTTCATTTCAATTCATAAGAATTGAACCCACAACTTGCCACACGACTGTGTCCTGCGCCACGAATGGCCTTAAATTTAAATAATGTATAATATTTAAAAAAAAACTTAATATCTTGTTTCAACCAGCAATATTAGCTTAAAAAAGTTTAAATGCTGCAATCACAGAGCCATAGCCACTGAGGGGTGGGCGCCGACGGCTACGCGACATCGGCGCGCCAACCGGACACGCCGTTTAGCTGCGAGCGGTATTCGTACGTTATTTTGTATGGATATATTCTAAGTATATAAGTGCTTGAATGATACTATGATTATTAAAATGATGCCAATATATTAAATTACTTTCACGCTGTATCCTGCTCACAGCAGGAGAGGCAGAGCTATAGGTATTGCGTGTTGAGTGGCGGAACTCAATGCCGATCTTTGCCTCGAGACTAAAGCGATGAAATGGAAATACAAATTCAAATAAATATTTAATTCCTTGGAGTGGGGATCGAACCCACAACCAATCGCGTTTACAATCATACACTTGTGCCTCTGCGGCATGACTGATCCAAATTGTCACTATATCTATAGATTTTTTTTGTCAAAATTACGAATACATTTCGTTACATGATAAAAAAGTATTTAGGTATCCACAACATTAGATATAGGGCGACTATGTGATGTATATCAGTCCGATATTGATTTTCTGTTCAATTTATATGAGTTTTTTTAGCGTTTTATTGTGCATATAGAAGTGCAAGTAAATAGAGAGATTAGTGATAAAACATTCCGTTCTCCGTTTTCGTTTTCTGCCTGTATTTGACACAAACTCAACGTTATTATTAAACGGAAAACGTTATTAAACGGAAAAATGAAAATAATAAATTTCGCTCCGTGGTAATAGAAGAACCGTCGCTCTTGCTGTCAGATGAGACCCTACTGCGCCACGTTGGCCTGTACCAAATTGGAAAATATATATACAAATAATAAAAAAAAAAATCTAGTTTAAAACCTGTCGTGGCGCAGGAGCACAAACGTGCGACTGTACACGCGACAGGTTGTGGGATCAATTCTCACTGGATGAAGCGAAAAATTTGATATTTTCATTTTCTCGCTGTAGTAATGAGTATATTATAATAAAAACTGAATCATATTAATAAAAACGGAGTGTTCTAACACTAGGTTCCTAAGTTCCCACTGCCTACACTGCTATGTGAGAAGCTAAAAAAAGTTTTACCTATTTCGCTCAATCTACAAATACCCTCTTAAGTCATAAGAAAATATATCCTAGAAGCGCTTTTCATACTAATAACCTGAAACACGTGATATATGTAGGTATCCCTCACGCGTGAGCACTCCGCTCAACTTGGGGAATACTTTCACGCTCAGCTTGCAAGGTGCATAAGTAAACTGTTCACGCATCGTTTCACTTTACCCCATATATGGAGTTCGAGTGTAACGGAAAATAGTTACTTATTTTATATTTAAAATATATTCTATTATTTCTTAGATGGTTAATATTTTAAATAGTCTTAGAAACTTAATATTTTACAAAGCCATAGATTTTATTTTATTTGTTTATACATATATATTTTATATATAGTATATAATATTGTGCAGTTACTTTTTTTTCAGCTTCACGTTGTATCCCGCATAAAGTAGGATAGGCAGAGGGGATCTAGTGTTAAAACGCTTCGTTGCCCATTTTCCGCCGAAATTTCGAGGCACTGCTATAGTGTTGAGTAGCGGAACTCAACGCCTCGCTTTGCCTTATTACCAGAGGGGAAGATATGAAAATATGAATAAATAAAAATTACTTGTGCCGAGAGGAAATTGAACCAACTACCTTCGCGTTTACAATTAACATTTACAGTGCAATTTTTTTGAATTATCCCAGAGGAATATCGGAACAGCAATCATTCTGTAATATTTCTCAAAAGAATTCTAAATGATACAATAACTCGATAATATTGGGGGGCTAATATAAGTTTTATTTACCTACAACAAAATAGTTGATAAATGAAAAAATATTGTTCGTATATATATATAGAACTGTTTGATTATAAACCCCACGCACAGCAGAGGGGAGAGGGGAGGCAGAGGGAATCTAGTATCAAAACACTCCTTTCCCTATTTCCCACCGAATTCTGGAGGCATTGCGTGTTGAGTGGCCAAACTATATTTATTTTTCAGTTTCTGTAGACATAATGCAGTGTTAAGTTCCACCACCCGACATCTAATACGTGAAAATTAAATAAAAGAGCGTCATTAAGTACCTACAATAGGTTAAGGAATTTTTACCAAAAAAGGAAATCTATTTATGCATACATATAAATTAACAGCAGTAGACCCAAAAACATGCAGATAGCTCGCGTAATGTCAAACGGAACAACCCCCAAGGGGTAAAGGTGAGCACAAAAATGATAAGCCATAAATGCTCACATTTTACCATACTATTTCATTTATTGCGAAGCAATTTTTGGCTTAAAACCTGCGGGAGATACTTTGGTTAAAGTACATATAAATTATTTATATTTGTATAAAACATATATATTTTTCACCGTTCAAATTAAATACACTAAGGATAGAAAGAAATCGTAGTCCAAGACATATCTGACGTTTTTAAGCGGGTTCGAGTCTAGTTACGTTAAATGAAAAAAATGTATACAATATACATTTTTGAAGCTTAAAACGCAATGATGCGAAATCAATTCCTATTAGAGAGAGCTAATTATTTTCATTTTCTCGCTTTAATAACAATACGAAACGCGGCGTTAAGTTCCACAACTCGTGCGCTGGGAAATGAATGTTTTTAAAATAGGTTCCTTTTACCTACCCGGCTATACGTGAAATACAGGGCGAAGCAAAAAAAATGTTGTTAACATTGATGTTAGGTACGTATTTTTTATGTTGGCACGTTTCATCTCTTTAATATTTAAACAGGTATTTTATTATGTAAATGATAATATTTGCTTTTGTATATTTGTGTACCGTTATATGTTAGGATGGCGTAAAATGACTTGTAAATAGCTCATTCGGTAGAAAATGGTTGGAGGGTATCATGGCTTAGAGGCACAAGGGTATGTTAATAAGCGCGACAGTTGTGGGTTCGATTCTCACTCGGGAGAATAAAATATTTAGTATTATAATTTCCACGCTTTGGTAACGAGGCAAAGTACGGGCTTAAGTACCACTTAACACAATACTTAACAAAATGGGAAAGACTTTTCTAATCCCAGATTCCCTCTGCCTACCCTACACCGTTCGTGATACAGCATGAAGAAAGAAGAGATTTTTGAATATGATCTATCTTTAAATAGAAGACAGCTAGTAGATATTTTTTGTCACTCAAGTATTTTCCAATGATAAAAAACAACAATTTATACAACACTTTTTACATACTTACTTTAATATTTTCAAGTTACTAAATTAATTTAGTATAAGAAAAACCATATAGTCATTTTATATAAAAATTTAAAAGTCACTGGATTAATATGTTAATGTAATATTATAATTAGTCAACGTATTTGAATGCGCTCTTCTTGGATAACACGCATTTATTAGAAATTTTAATTGGATTTACTTAATTTGTTTTGCCTTACCTAGCAGGGCACGTAGAGGTTAGAAATTGTTAAGACACTCCGTTTCACATGTTCTGCTCAATTTTTGAGGCATTGCGTGTTAATCAGCGGAATCTTAAGTCACTTTTTAATTTGTAAGTAGGTCGAGGAAATTAAATTAATTTATGTTACTAAATGGGAATCAAAGTCAAAGCCGTAGCGTTTACAACCAGACATTGCATCGCTGCGCCACAACGGCCTGAACAATTTTTAAATATTATAAAACTTATAAGATTACTTTTTTTTCCTAATCATGTCCAAAAATATACACAAAAAAGATCTATACTTAATAAAAAACGACAGCTGTCATAACACGAGAACGTAACAAATCATAGGGTTGGTAATATACCGGCCTGAGTCATTTGTAACGGTTTACTTTATCATATAATATGTATATATATAGTATAGAGATGAATTATAACGTGGCAACCCTGGCACGGGTGTCATGGTGTCCAATTAAAAAGCAACAGAATACGTGTTAAACTGTCAGGTATTATTAAAAATCTCATATGTCAATTTGTTAAAGTTAAATTTGTTTTGTGAGAACATATTTTGTTATCGCTTTTTTTTTCCTTTTTTTTTGGTATAGGAATATTAATAAGTTAATAATAATAATTGATAATTAGGGTTGTTGGTGAGTCATGGCGTAGCGATACAATGTCTAACAATAAACACGACGTTTGTGTGTTCAAATCTCTTTCGGGGAAATGGATTACTATTATTTTTTTTCATTCTTCGTCATTTTTCGAGTAATACACAAAGAAAATGTGCGTTCAACGAAAGTGTCTTAATGGGAACGGAATGTCTTAACACTTCCCAGGTTTCATCTACGTACCCTGAAGATAAAAAAAGACTTCTCCACTAAATGAGAATGCACCCAATACCCATCGTGGCTATACGAAAACCCTTCATAGAATTATGAAAATGTTATCGCTATACTGTATACATATAACTTTTAGTTTTATTGATACTACCCTCGATAAGGCTTTCTCGACGTCAGTTAGTTCACGCGTCATTACCGTCCAGCAACAAGTGGCGTGTTTCCTGCTGGGAAATGACCTAATAAGACACTTCCTACCGTAGCACTGCCTGTACATACGTAATTTATGTATTTAGTAAGATTATTTATAATAGGTGAAAAAGGGTGGTAGCCTTGTGTTAATACACTTGGTTCTCCATTTTCACAAAAAACCGGTGGTTCACCGGTGGAACTTAACGCCGTGCTTTGTCTTTTTGTAGGGCAAAGAAATGAAAAAAAAACATTCTCCCGACTTGTAATCGAACCCAAAAACATCGCGCTTACAATTATACTTATATTTAATGAATCAGCTCACGCTGTATCCCGCATACAGCAGGGTAGGCAGTGGGAATCTAGTGTTAAGACACTTCGTTTCCTACTTTTGGAGGCATTGCGTGCTGTGTGGTGGAACTCAATTTGAAACCAGAGCGAAGAAATGGAAATATAAATTTAAGTAAATATTTCATTTCCTTAAGTGGGGATCGAACCCACAACCAGTCGGTTTTACAGTCACACTTTGTGCCGCTGCGCCACGACTGGCCTCATCCTATCCTTCTAAATAATCCAACAGCGAATCCATTAAACTACATACATATATGAACACCCAGTACGCTTTTCACTTCAGCCATTTATTGAGGGCTAGTTCAATAGAAATTGGGGATGGGGTATAAAATTTTCTGTCCCCATGACATATTCTATATTCGTACCATATACATACATACATGCATACATACATACATACATACATACGTTCCCTGTAAATATGTGGGCACGGCACCCCACGCTGGCGGCCGCCGATAAGACTTCGGCAAATTGATGTTTGAACTGTCATTAATCCCCACCCGACAGATGTCTCTTTAGTCTATTATTTTTGACACATACAAGTATCATTTGTCGAAAGAATGTAGCTTTAAATGGTTTGTTATTAATTGTAATTAAGTTATTAATCTAATTATAAACAACTCTTTTTTCGTTTAAGCTTTTTTTTATATTACAGCCAAAGGATAATAGTTCTTTCAACTATATATTTTTTAGTTTAAAGTATCCTATGCCCTTTATGATATTTCTAAAAATGTGTGTACAAAGTTTAATAAGAATTGATTGAGTAGTTTTGGTGTTACATTTACATTATATTTTGATTAGTTTACGATTGTGGCACAGCGTCTGACTATAAATGCGACGGCTGTGAGTTCAATTCCCACTCGAAGAATAAATTATTTTCCATACTCACAGCGTATACTGTATTGGACAGAAACAATCATCATCATTAAGAATTCTTAACACTAGGTGCCAGGTGTGGCTTTACTGCTGTAAGGGACAAGGCGTAAAGCTGCTTTAAGTAACATACTAAATATTTATAGAATAATCTTTTCTAGAATATAAAATAGAATTCCATTTCAAAAGGGAATTTTAATTAAGAATTAATAGTAATTTGTAATTTCACAGGAAAAATTACAACATATGTATATTTTTCGTTAATTAGATAAGATAGAACGTAAAAATATTTTTACACTTTTTATTACAAACCCGCAAACACTAAGTATTTAGCATATTAAATGAACTGCTGACCGGCTACGTATAACTGAATTTATTATTTTTTATTTCTGTTGTACTATAAATAAAATTTTGTTATTTTTTAGTTTTATACAAATACCTTTAAGTTCATTTTTTAAGTTATTAGATTTTATGTTTATGTTTTAACTTCTTCTACTGGATATGTAAACGAACGGGCGAACAAAATAGAAAAAATGGTTACTCTGCTTCCCCTCTGTTCCTTTATAGAAGAACGAATCTAATGTCATCGCGTTTACAGACAAACGCTGGACTACACCACAATACCCAAAAACACATACAAAAAACACAACATTTTACTCCATCACATATCATTTATCAAAACTACAGTTACAATCCAGTATGCATTGCGCGGTGGCAAGTTTCTTTTATCTCTAATAAGATCCCAATTCGAATGTCGCGAGCTCCCTAAAGTAATAAACTACTTGCGCTCTAACTCATTCTCCATTGTTTACAGCGACACGTCGAGTCTGATAGATGCTATAAAACTTACCACCTGCGATGGTCTCCAAGAATCCTTTGTTAAAACTTGTTATCACAAACTAAAACTTTTATTTTTATGGCTCTTAGTTTGACTGTTGTTGTCTCTTCATGACTTTTTTGTTGTATATATTTTTTATATTAAATTTATAAGTTTTGTTGAGGAAATATATATTTTTTTTTCACTAGTAAACTTTGTGAAACGTTTTGATCATTGAAATATTTTTTTTTATTTTCACATTACAAATCAAAATGTAAATCAATTTAATATTGTTTTAATGTTAGAAAAATATACTCGTATAACATTGGAAACACGCTCAATTGCGTATAGGAAATACGTCGAATTTGTAGAACAAATATAAATGGTTGAGGGTAGATCGGGGGTAGATAATTACATTTTTTTGATCTTCAAGAACGGGGGATGACGTCAGGACCATGCCACTGCATTGTAGGTGTTTTGATAGTGTCAGAGATAATAGAGTATTGGTTAGAAAAGTTTTTTATTTATATTTTCTCTGCTTATTTGTGAAGGATATGGGACACCCTTTTAGTAGAAGTCTCTCAATTAGTACAGTGTACGACTACACATAATAAATGTTAAAGTATTACGATAATACTTTTAAATAAAGTCTTGTTTCATATAAACTATTTTATTACAAAAATATTTTGTTTAGATAAAATTTAATAGAGCAAGATAAATATCCTTACTGTCCATTTTAAAAGATATTATTAATTTATTATTATTAATTAATATTAATAAAATATAAAATGTAAATACCAAAAATCAAAAAGAAAAAAAAGAGAAAGCAAATGCGGTGTTCTGTTTCCCCACTTAACACGTAACGCCTTCAGAAGTTGGCTGAAACTAGGGAACTGAAGTGGCCTTGCATTAGATTCCCAGGTTTCATCTGCCTACTCTGCTATGTGCGTCAAGCCAAAAAATGAGAAAAAGTTTGTTTGTAGTAAAAAAAGCTAGTTTACTACATTGCGATATCAAACCTACTGCCATTTCCGATCCACAATCATCAAATAATATAAAACCTAAAGTGGGATCTAAATTGCTAAAACATATTATCGTAAATAACGTATACGCAATAAAACATTATTTATGCTGTTTAAACGACAAATACTCGTAAATCTATTGATAAACCGTTGCGGTAAACATTTATAAATAGTTTCAACTAAGCATAAGCTCTTGAAATAATAGACAATTGGGTGTGTGTTTTATACATTTATTGAATCGTATCTGCTGAATTTATTTTGTTTTTAAAGTAAGAAACGTAGTGTTAAGACACTTCGTCCCCCATTTTCCACCGCTTTTTCGTGGCATAATGTGTTGAGTTGCGGAACTTAACGTCGCGATTTTCCTTGTTACCAGAGCGAAGAAATGAAAATATTAATTCGTTGCTCCGAGTGGGTATCAAACCCACAATAATCGCGTTTACAGTCATACGCTTGTGCCACTGCGCCACGATAGTCTCAAAACATATAATCATAGCTTTCATAACTTTCTTTTAGGGAAATAAATAGTAAAAGCTAACGTAAAGTGGAGGAGCTAAATTGTGGATAGCAGAGATCTAAGAGTCTAAACTCTAGGTTTTCTCTCTATATATCTGAAGTATGCGAAGTATATAATATAATAGAAAAGCGGCCAAATTGATATTCTTCTCAATTCTTTCATTAATTCTTTTCAAATCAATTATTTCATATACATATACCTACGAAAAAAAAAATATTTTTACAGAAAACGTACACAAAATTTTAATGCAGCGGATTTGAACCCTTGTAAAAAAATCGATTTTATCGTTTTGGCACCAGTTCAATTCCTGTTACATTAAATTTTTATACGTTTTAGAAAACTAAGTGTTATTATAGTCCCAATTACATAAAAAATACATAAATTTATCATCATCAAATAACCTACACTTTACATTACTAAACATTTATAGGAAATTTTGCGGTAATGCTCTAAAACCATATATATAATTTAGAATTTCGCTCTCTAAATGCACTGATATATGTGAGGTATGTATGTATGTACGTATATACATATATGTATATACGTGAGTATACGTACATATATACATTCCGCACTGCGTCATAAGTTGTTGAATAACAATAAATTATTAAAATATTTATGATATTTTGCAATGCAATGCATTTCTATATATTATTCTCTTTTGTTTAGGTCATGAAATATTATTATTATTATATAGGCTTTTAATATATTAGTTATTTATTTGTATTTATTACATTTAATGAGATATGAGGAGTATTGCTGAAATTTTTAAGGAAAAAATCAGCTTCGTGCTGTATCCCGCACACAACAGGGTAGGCAGAGGGAACCTAGTGTTAATACACTTCGTTCCCAACTTTCTGCCAAGTTCTGGAGGCATTGCGTGTTGAGTAGCGGAACTCAACGCCGCGCTTTGCTGACACCAGAGCGAAGAAATGAAAATATAAATGTAAATAAATATTTCATTTTCTCGAGTGGGGATCGAACCCACATCCAGTCGATTTTACAGTCACACTTTGTATCCCTGCGCCACGACTAGCCTCAAATTTAACAGTGTTAAATAATGTACCACAATATTACGATCACCAGTAAACACTAAATATTTATATATACTATACATTTCATAGTACGTACTTTATTGTTGACTCAGTAGTCATAATCTAGTATAAAACAAAATCTAGATAACACAAGTGACTTAAGTGTTTTCTTAATTTTCAATTGGACCATTTTTATCTCAACTTAAATTAAAATAAAAATGATTTACGAAATATGATATTTCGATACAATTAAAGGTATTTAAAAAAAATAAAAACTAAACATAACATTATAAAAAAATATACAAATATATCCTCAATAACAACTAAATATAATATTTATTATTCAATATACATAAAACTTCGTAAAATTAGAAGATTAGCACTCACCTAACAACTTCATAACTTCTGCCTGGCTAATGAGCACGTTGAGATGGCCCGTTGCCAATGGCAACGCGAGCCAGACCGCCCAAGCGATAACGAGCCTTTTGAACGCCATTACAAAATAATATCACTATACCTTCAGTTTCACACGTGAATACATTTTAAGCACAAAATTAAAATATTTACGTTGTATCCATTGTATATATAGTTAAATTATAAACTACATATTGCTTTAATCAAAATGAAATTGATTTAAATCATTATTAAATCAAAAATAAAATTAGGCTTGAAAAACGTGGTTTTTTTTCAAGTTTTTCTATTAAAATATTAATAATATAAACTTCGCGCGTAGTATTTTCAGTAGTAGAACTGAAACACAGTCGGTTGGCGCGTCCGTCCGCGCCGCACTGCCGTCCTGAGATCGTACGGTGAGCCAACAAGTTACTGTGACATGCGCTCTAACCCTTAGTGTCTTCTGTGCACTATTAACACTATATTTTATGTTAATTAATATTATATACTGTATAATATGATGTAGAGATTTAATATATTTGATTTTATTGTGATTTTTTTTATTATTTTCTACACTAGTAATATGATACTATTATACACTGTTAATTATAACTTATATATCCTGTAAACTAAAGTGTAGAGAGCAGCAAGAATTATTCGAAAATTCTTCTATTCATTAATAAAATTCTATGGAATTTAAATTTTCCTATAAATTTATCTTTATTTCATCTGCTTCACGCTGTATCCCGCACACAGCAGGGTAGGCAGAGGGAACCTCGTATTAAAACACTCTGTTCCCTACTTTACGCCGAATTCTGGAGGCATTGCGTGCTGAGTGCCGGAACTCAACGCCGCGCTTTACCTCGACACCAGAGCTAGCAATGAAAATATCAATGTAATTAAATATTTCACTTCCTCAAGTGGGGATCGAACCCACAACCAGTTGATACTGTAAGCAGTCACATTTTGTGCCTCTGCGCCACGACCGGCCTCTATACAAATTTAAATTTATCATTTTGTGTCTTATCATCAAAATCGAGATCGATCCAGTCCACGCATACACAGTTGCGGGTGACAGACAGTAGCTTAGAAATAATCTATTTTCTCCGCAATATATTTAAAAATAGCTAAATCGCTCAGGCGTTATGAAATATAAAAAATACAAAAGGTCATTTTCTTAGTTATGAATACTCATATTAAAAATATAAAATATATTTAAACGAGCAGGTCAATAAAGTATATTACCATGTTACAGTTTTTTTTTGTAGAGGCCATTCGTAGAGCGGACTCCGATTTCCACTTGAGGATACCAAACGAGATAACGAAGCAAAAGTGCGGCCCTGAGTTCCGCTACTCAACACGCAATGTCTCAAGAATAATATTAAAGGCAGAGGGAACCGGGGAACCTAATATTAGGACATTTCACTCCAATTAAGATATTTCCGGTCCCCACTTTCTGCTGAATTCTAGAGGCATTGCGGGTAGAGTAGCGGAACTCAACGCCACGCTATAAAATATATATATTCGCTAATAAATATATCATTCACCAAGTAGGAATCGAGCCAATTGAAGTCGCGATTACAATCCCACCTTTGTGTCTCTGAGCTGTGACGGCCTCAAAAAACATAATAAAATGAAAACACATGCATATATAAGAAAGCAAAAAAAAGATACAAATTCAAATTATATACATAGATATTATGTACTTATAACATAATATAAGAAAAAAAACAGACGTTAAAAGGATAAATAATAAGCACCCAAGAGAAAAATACAATACACTATAGAAATTAACAAGAATAAAACTAATAATTAAAATAGTATTAATATAAATACGGTGAAATGTCAAAAAAATTTATTCAAAAATAAAATAATAAATTCGTTCCAAATTAATTGTCTGTATATAACTTATTTATTTGGATAAGGATTTAATATCATATTCATTAAAATACCTTAGCAAATAATGTATTATTATAGAATTAATATCATTACTATAAAAAAGGTTATAGTGTAAGGTACCTTAAGAATAGATTTTTACTGTCGCAGACTTTTTTAGGAACAATTATAGTGTAAGTGTAAGTGTTTTCCAATTTCATAATACATAATTTTTTGCGTTAAATTCACCGTTTACGCAGCACACGCAAGGAAAGCTCTCAAAATATATATATTTTCGCTGTTCCATTCCTATTACGTGATGCTATAATAAAGCCTATAGCCTTCTTTTGTAAATGGGCCATCTTAATATAAATCAATATAAAAAGAATTTTTCAAATTGATTCAGTAGTTTCTGATATGAGCGCGTTCAACCAAACAAACAAATATTTTAACTTTACATTATTAGTAGATATAGATGGCGAAACTCAATGCCACGTTTTTTCTCATCGAGGCAGGAAAATAAACATAACTTAGTGCTTAGAGTGAATTTATAGTCAAACGCACCTACTACGCCACGCTTGTCATAACAAAATTCTTTTATTTGAACCAATATGCATATTTAAATTTCCTAATATACTGACAAAATGCTTTAAGTGACTATTTTCTTCATTCGCACAGCGAACGGATGAAATTCATTGCTAGAGTCTGTATTTTCTATTCAGTATATTTTTATAGCTCCACGCCGTATTACGCATATGACAGGGTAGGCAGAGGGAACTTAGTGTTAAGACACTCCGTTCACATTAAGATACTTCCAATCCCCACTTTCTGCTTAATTCTGGAGATTGCGTGATGCGTGGCGGAATCCAATGCCGCGCTCTGCCTAGTTAGAGGAACGAAGAAATAAAAATGATAAATATTCCATTCCACGAGTAGGAATCGAGCCCACTAACGTCGCCTACAGTACCACCTATGTGCCCCTGCGCTACGGCGGCCCCAGAAGCATAGTAAAACGGAAACACATGCATATATAAGATTTAATATAGTCATCAAATAAAAAAAAATATTGAGTTGTTAAGTCTAATTATATAATTATTAATAATTATATATAAGCGTGTCAAATAAAATAAATTATATATACTAAAACATAATTTTTTGAAATAACACAAATCAGTCATATCGAGGTCCTTTGAAGGAAGCCAGAATGGTGTAAAAATTGAAAGGCTTTGAACACTCCCGAAGGGAATTAATTGAGTTTGTCTGTAGGGAGCGGTGTTTCCGCTCTGCGTTAGGTACCGTTCGCGCTACGTTAATACAATTATTTTCACTTTTAGTCAAAGATACGTTGCAAATATAAATTAACAGTTTTAAAATATAGCTATATATAGTTTATTTTTGGACCTACGCTTTTCTCCTGTTATTGTTAATTACTTTATTTACATAATTAATTATATGCCTTTTCCTCTATTCATCGTAGAATTTAATGTATTAATGAACAATTTGACATACATCATAAATTTTTGGGCATCATGTCAACTCTATACAACACCTCGGCACTGGAAGTGCTTTGAATTCAAAAATAAAAAATACACGTTTAAAATTACATTTGAATGACGAATCTATAGTAACGTTAACTTGAATCATACACACATTCTTTGTAATGCAGTGGGACAGTGTCAGAGAGTAAAAAGCGAAGATTGAGGCTTCGATCCCTAGTCGAGAGATCGGTTTATCTTAATTTCCCGGTCTGGTTTTGTGTAACTTCAAAGTATAATTTCAACATGCGATGTCATAAATTGGAACAAAAAATATCGAACACTGTACGTGGACCCCACTTATTTTTTACTGCCTATCCTCATATATCGGATAAGACGTCAATCTAAATAAAATAACCATTTTCAGATAATACATACAAAAGCCAACAACAAAAACAAATATACAATAGCATACAACCTTCCTACATCACTAGATTAGCAAACACAAAAATATCCAATTAATTCTAAACTAATAACAACAAAAGTTTTAAGCGTAACATATTTTCATTTCTAATACATCAAACAAGTTGCCGGGTAGATTACTCGCTGTGGAGAATGTATAAATAATCAAGTCGTGGCACTGATGGATGAACTAGCTTAATAAGGTGGAATTTGCTGTTTCATTATACACTTTAAGCGAAATAGCAAGTGGAACAAGTAGAAGTGAATGAATGGGTGAATCGATTGGTTGTATTGGAATATATGTATATGTATGTAAAAAAATAGCTTCACGCTGTATCCCGCACACAGCAGGGTAGGCAGAGGGAACCTAGTGTTAAGACACTCCGTTCTCAACTTTCCGCCGAGTTCTGGAGGCATTGCGTGTTGAGCGGCGAAGAAATGAAAATGTAAATGTAGATAAATATTACATTTCCCCGAGTGGGGATCGAATTCACAACCAATCGATTTTACACTCACACGAACTCTAACCCACGACCATCGCTTTAACTATCGAAAGCTGTCCCCTACTGCGCCATAACTGTTAAATTTCTGTGAAAATATAAAAAAGAAACAGTTCATTTTAGCAGTATTTTGAAAGTTTACGCACAAACGCTCCGACAATATGAAATGACACTGTTTTATTCATGTTATTTCTACATGTTTCAAACATTCGTGCAATTCATATTGAATTCAAGTCTCATAAACATAATTACTACCATATTTTGTATTATACATGTCCGCTACGGATGCACCTAGGAGTAGGGTGACATAATATGTACGGGATTAATGGAATTTCCTTTAGATATTTTTATTTTACGACTATTTGATATCGTGATACAGTGAAATGGCATTTTACTGGGAATACGATAGATTTAGATTCGATCTCACTTGTAGGAAAAACAAAATCATTTCTACACATTCGATTCAAGCCATCACTACGAGCTGTTTACTCAGCTAACAGATTTTGAAATTTTATGCTCCTAGATTAAGTTTTACAACTAGAAATAATTAAAACTATTTATATAAATATAGAAGCTGCTGTGGCGTAGAGACACAAGCTTGCTACATGTACTGTCTGACTGGCTTTGGGGAATTAAATATTAAATATTTTCACTTCTTTGCTCTGGTAACAAGACAAAGTGTGGCTTTGATTTCCTCCCCTCACCACGCAATACCTTAAAGAATTGGAGTGTCTTAACTAGGTTGCCTGCTATATATGGATGCAGCGTACAGCTAAAAAACCCAATATCAATGAACATAGTCCTGTGAACTGCAATAATGATGGCCACTATAGCCCAAGCTTTAATACGCGCTCTGACGGAAAATTGTAGAAACTCACACGGGCGTGGAGTATGCACGTCGTCGGAAACTTTCCACTTGCTTATTTTTATTTTTCAAAAAGGAACTTCTATTGAATAATGAAGTTGTGATGTTGAGTTTCGCGCTCGACTGCAGTTTGCATTTTTTTTTTTCGCAATTTTATACTTAGTTATAGTTATTTTTATTGTCCACTATAAATTTTTTGAAGCGTAATTCCATTATTTGATATCGCTTTGTCGTGTGTTAATATTTTTTTGTGAAGTTTTAAATTGTTTTGTGCTTATTTCCTTTTATTTGATTGCGTATTTTTTTTTTAAATTATAACACGATTATTTTTTATTTCGTATAAAAAATGTAATAAAAAAAATAAATCATCCTCACGTTTATCCCTGCTACCTACCCTAGGACCTAGAGTTAAGACGCTCTGTTTTCCACTTTCCGCTGAATTCTGGAAGTATTGTATGTTGTTGGCAGAACTCAACGCCACGCTTGCCTCGACACAAGGGATCGAATCCACAACCAGTCACACTTTGTGCCCCTGCGCCACAACTGGCCTCAAGTTTATTTTATTTATTTATCAATTTCGTTCAGAAAGCGCATGGCAGAGTGTCTTGACACTACATAGTTAAATATACTGGATACTGATACTCAACACAAATTGTGTCAAAAAGAGAATGGATACGCCTAGACTTAGACTCTCATTGCCTCCCTCCACATATACTAGCTTATTCCAATAACATTAAAAAAACACATAAGAGCAAACAACAAAAAAAAATACTCAATTAACAAATAACGTCACAGTAAATTTAATATAGTTTAACAAGTTTTTTAATAAAATTTTTATTTATCACCATACAGTGCGAGTGTCCGCGTACATGCATTGCTCAGTGTACAGCGTGTACGAGCAAAACGAACCCGCAAACCCGGCAATTTGCTTTGCGAACGTTAGCGTTATATCGGACAATATTGAGTTTCTACCCGTTTTTTGCAGTATGCGCCTTTTAATAAACGTTTATTTATAGCTGGATTTAAGTACAGCCGTGTTTACTGGTGTTTTTTCCAGCTTCACGCTGTATTCCGAATTGAGCAGGGTAGGCAGAGGTAGTGTTAAGACACTATGCTCTCCCCAGTTTACGCTAAATTCTTGATACCTCAAAAACTTGAGGGTAAAATTGGGGCGAAGAAACGAGATTATAATTTCTTCGGGTGGGGATCGAACCCATAACCTGACGCGTTTACCTTGACGCGTCCCTACGCCACGACCGGCGTAGCTTTACTATGTTTATTTCATTAATTTATATATTTAAGCATTTCACACAATAATTTTACTTTACTTACAAAATTTGTTTTTCGAAAAGTGTTTACTTAATAATTTTAAATAAAAGTATCAAGTTATAAAATATTTATAAAAATTATATGAAATCTGCATATTATTTCAATTTATTTTTACAGGACTATATAATATCATACAATTAATATCTTTTAAATTTACAAAAATAAACATATTTCGAACTATTTTTACTCATCTCTACACTTAAACGTTTACACAGTTTACTCTACACAAACATCTCATGCTCGATACGTGTAAAGAAAAGGGTAAAGTTATTATTGACAGATTTATTCCGATCGGATATTAGAGCTTAAAGTGTTTTCAGATAGCTTTTTATTTACTACTTTTTATGATTATTTTGAGAATAGGATTTATTTTTGTAAATGCAATATGAATTTAATTTTATGGATAATTTAAAAAAAAAATAAAATCAGCTTCACGCTGTATTCCGCACACAGCAGGGTAGGCAGAGGGAACCTAGTGTTAAGACACTCCGTTCCCTACTTTCTGCCGAATTCTTTAGGCATTGCTTGTTGAGTGGCAGAACTCAACGCCGTCCTTAACCTCGACACCAGAGCGAAGAAATAGAAATATAAATTTAAGTAAATATTTCATCTCCTCGAGTGGGGATCGAACCCACAACCAGTCGGTTTTACAGTCACACCTGGTGCCGCTGTGCCACGACTGGCCTCAATTTTACTCTACCTAATTATCAATCAGTAATCACTAACAATGCTCTCCATATATTCCGAGACAATTTAGTGTTAAGACACTCCATTCGCAACTTTCCACCAAATTTTGGAGCCACGTTCTGTGAGTGGCGGAAGTTAATGTCGCGCTTGAGAGTTATGTTGTGTTTTATTTAAGTGGCCATCGTAGCGCTGTGGGAGTGTTTCACAGTAAACGCGACGGCTTTTGGTTCGATCACCAGGTACGAAACTGTTTTCATTTACCCAGTCGGGCAGGACAAAACGAGGCCTTAAGTTCCGCCATTTAGATTACAATTTAAATTCAGGATACCTTGTGGATCTGAAACATTTCTAATACATGTAGCAAGATATGTAGAAATCAGCGCAAAAAACTCCACAAGCGCCAAAAAAAAATATGGAAAATATGTTCTCCTCAGCGGTACGGAGTTTGGTTTTTTCATTTAAAGCTAATTTATAAAATCTCAGAGACTAAGTAAAATTATGGTAAAACATGTTTCCACTGCCAAAACGCAGAGCTCGTCGTTGCATTTCTGAATTTTTAATGGGATGTATTTTAACTTGTCACGTTCTAAATTTTACATATCACAAATATATTAATTAGTGGTAAGTTGGTTATATTATTTTAATATATATCTCTAGTAATATTTTAAAACTGAAGAGCTTGTTTGGTTGAATGCGCTAATCTTAGGAACTATTACGAAATATTTTTTTGTGTCGTGTCTATTTATCGAAAAAGGTTATATATGGTTATAATACACCAGGCTAGTGGTTTCGATTTAATACATTTATAATTTATCATGAGGTACAAGCAAGCGACTATAAATACTCCCGAATGGCAATCGAACTCATAACGAGTTCGATTCCTATTCGGGGGCATAAAATATTTAATATTTTCAGTTCATCGCTTTGGTAACAAGGCAAATTGCTATGTTAAGTTCCGCCACTTAATAAACGATGTCTCAAAAGTTCGGCGGAAAGTTCAGAACGGAGTGTCTTAATGAGGAACAATCCTAACTATAGGTTCCCGAGTCCCCTACCCTGCTATGAGCGGGATTACAGGATACTAGCTAGGTACTTATATTCTTTAATAATAAAGTAAATATAATATTCCCTGGTTGTATATTTATTTTTTGCAAGTCTCAAGGTAGCCAAAGATAAAAATTATCGTATTTTCAATAACAGTTTCAACCTACATTGACCTTGGCTTAAGTAGGTGTACTTATGACTTAAGTTATAGGTCGAGATCCCATTGCTTAAATCTGTAGGGATCGTTCTAATGAAACTTACTTAACTTGAGAATGATACATGATAGTATAATAGATCACACTAGAGTTACCTAGAAGAATCCTGGCAACACCTTTAAACTTTTTCGTAATACATTTTTGCATAAAATTGCACTCATATGTTTTTTATGTGAATCGCACATCATTTGAAAGAAAATCGCATAAGGAATTGGAAAACAATGGTTGCCAGCTCTCAGTCTGCCGCAAGCCCAGGGTTGCCTGGTTTAAACAGATTACTTAATGTTAATAATTTGCACTCATGTGTTTTTTAATGAATTATATATCAAATTAAAGCTTATTTTTTTCTCATCACTAAAACACATGGTTGCCTGAAAAATAACTGCTGCAAGCAAAGGTTGCCATCATTAATTTAAAATATTTTATTTCGGTTCCGTTTGACTGAGAATAGACGATGAAATGTGAGGTTTGCCTTAAAAGTAAAATATTATATAATAGAAGGTCAATCTTAAAATTAATGTTTATTCTAGCTGTTCATCTGTTAAATGATGATTTTAATCATATTCAGTACATACAGAAAACTATTTAAAGATAAAATCATCCTTATTTTTCAAGTGAAATAATGAATTCATGATATTAAGTCTTTGCTAAATCTATTTTCTAAATACTAATACTCATTGAAATTACCATTTTAAAACGACTAAATTATCTAATTAAATAAATGTTTACAAATATTGATCTATTTTAAGGTATTAATTACATAATGTTTTCTTAAGATAATGAACGGTGACAATTATTGCGGATATTTTTTTTATTAATTAAGAAAATATGGAAAATTACATTTCAATAAACTGGGTCTTTCTTCGACCTCTGCTCGTTTGCTTTGATAACGGTTGCCGCAATCTTTTTTTTCTTACGCAACTTTTAAGAATTTGCATAGGAAAGAAATGTATATGATAGAATTATAATAACCGACAGTAATGCCGACTAATACTATTTACGGTTTATGACCAGGAGTCGGCAAATATTAATTAGTTGTCTACTTTTTACTCCCTAGTGTAATCTATTCTACTATCATGTATTATTCTTAAATGTAAGTTTCATTAGAAAAACTGATCTCTGCAGATTTAAGCAATGGGATCTTGACTTATTAATATCTCAGTAACTGCGGCTATAATCAGGCGAGGAATCTTCTTATTCGTGAATTAAATATATATTTTATAAACAACATTCAATTTGGTTAAGTTAAATTCAAATGATTTCAAACATTAATAAAAAAATAAAAACAAAAATCCAACGGTCTCATATTGTCTCAGCATACATTAGAAAGTTAAGACAATAGTTCAATTATTAGGGCTCCGTAATTTTAAAAAGGAAAAAATGGAACCCTTGCTATGTGACCATTTATGTCCAGTTCTTGTGGAGGTATCATGCTAATAATAATATTAAGTTTTTATATATACATTGAAACGGAGCACAAAAAAAACCAAATGTCTAAGTCAACTCGATCAAAAAATTCTTTTGATAATGTACAGTTTTAGGTGCATTTTGTATAAAATTCTCCGCATAATCTAACCTATAGGGTATTTCCCAAGTACCTATAGTTATGAATATTGTCACGAACTGATAATTTATAATAAAAATAAAGGATTTTTTAAAATGATGTAGGTATTTCATAGAATATAATCATTACAAACTTATATTATTTAGTTCATTTCATAGAAAGTGAGTGACGTGAAATTAAGTTTGGGGGCCCCATACTCCTAAAAGCTAAATAAGAAGTTAAAAAAACAAATGTCTAATTTTAACCCAACAAAGTTCAATATAAAATTTCCACAACCTAAAACTGGATAAACTTTACTAATATAATTTTACTCCAAATAAATTTCCAATGAAAACCTTTAGTTATTTCAATCTGTTCATATTGCAGTTCAAATACATTATCTCATATTTCGGCAGCCCGGGTAAATATTGGTGAAAGCCCTAAATCTCTGAGTACTTCGCCCGGATGGAATTACCCGGCCAAATAAACGGATATCCGTATACCAGACCGAGCGGTTACGTAGGTTTTTAAGCAGACACGAGAGTTCCTGTTTGCTTCAATTTTGATATGATATGAAAGATTTTTTTTGTTTTTAATGTTTTAATTTTGATAGTTTCTTTTTTTTTCGATATGCTATGTTATTACAATTATGTTATTACAACGAAATATATTTGTTCCAGTGATATTTTTTGGTAAACTTTAGCTTTTCATAAAGTAACAGTTATATTTATATTATTTATATTTTATATCTTCTCTATGGTTCTTTAGAAATAGCTTACAAACATTAAAATTAGGTACATCCACGACGTTGAGGTTCCCCACTAAACACGCACTTCTATAGTACCGATATTTAAAAAAAAAAAACAAAATTATTAATATAATAAAATATGCCAACATAATAAAGTACCAGAGGCCAGTCGTGGCCCAGCGGCACGAGGTGTGAGGTGTTCGATTCCCACTCGAGGAGATGAAATATTTACTTAAATTTATAATTCCATTTCTTCGCTCTGGTGTCGAGGCTATGCGCGGCGTTGAGTTCTTCTACTCAACACGCAATGCCTCCAGAAATCGGCAGAAAGTAGGGAACGAAATGTCTTAACACTAGGTTCCCTCTGCCTACCTTGCTGCGTGCGGGATACAGCGTGAAGCTGATTTAATTTTATTTTATAATAAATTACAAACAATATCTCCATAACACACAATAACAATATATAAAACCATAAAATTCATGACCATGTTTTACTCGAATCTACTCAAAAGTTTGGTCCCAACCTCCTTTGTGTATAAAATGCTAAGCGGCAAAGTACGAGACCGTTAACTAGATGCAAATCATTATAAACTCATTCAATATTCCGTTTAGACGCGCCGCAAAATGCAATCTGAATTAGGTAGCCTGTGAGGGACCCTGGTCTGGTCTGGTCTGAGCTGGTCTGGTCGATTACGTTGGATTTAATTTCTCCTTGATAGGATGGTAATTGGTTACGAAATGTGCATGGATTATTGGTAGGAATGCCAGATTGTAATTTATTTATGATATTTTTAGCGTCACACTTCTCTCTTTGGCATATATTTGGCAGAGTATGCTGAGAAATCCTAAGGCTTGACCTTAGGATTTCTCAGCATACTCTGCCAAAAACACTGTTCTGCTTGTTCTGTTATTGACTTTTCTCTGTTCTGAAGAAATGAAAATAATTAATTCTCCCGTGTGAGATTTGATCGCGTAAACATCGATTTTACAGCCAGATGCAATCGCACTGTGCCTCGAAGACATGATAATGGATTGATTTATATATTCCAAAAATATAAGAAAGCATCGAAAGAAAATGATGATATGATAATTAAACTAAGAATTAATTTACCGCCAAATTTTCGAAACATAGCGTGTTAAATGATGAAATTCAACACCGCGCTTTCCTCTGTTAACAAAGTGAAGAAATTAAAATTCTAATTCTTCTTCATTCCTCGAATTGGAATCGAACAAACAACCGTTGTATATAAATGCTGTACGGCGTCTTACTTTATAGACACCACGACGAATTCAATTACAAAATAAAGAATTACAAAGAAATGAAGAATTACAAATAGATACAAAGATAACGAAGGCTTTAGCTTCAGACCTGCAGATAATAAAGCACTACATCATGTATCGTGGTCTGTCTGAAATAAACCAATTTCAGTTTTCCTTTATCTGCATTGTTTTCATTTTCACCGGTTCAAGTTTACTGAAGTCTGCCGAAGTTTCCCTAATCTACAACTTCGACCTCGATAGTTGACTTGTAAGGTGAAACGTGCACTGGTCGGTTGAAAGGTGCAATAATATTATTTATATATTTTTATATACCAAGCAAGGTAGAATTAGGAAATCGAAGATAATCTTGTGTTGAGAATCTCAATTTTGCTCTTTCATCTCCACTTTGCGAGAATGTGTGTTTAGTGGAGTAATTCAACGTCGCGCTTTATCTATCCCACAATCAAAGGGTTCATATCTTATTTTTTTTTAATATTATAAAAATAAAAAAAAACAAAAGATTTTATAAAAATAAATGTTTTTTTTAGGGGCTTGGGGTCTATCGACATCCATCGTTCTTCTTACAATATTAAAACTTATTTTTTGGACAATGCTGTATTTGTTACTAAATCTCAAAAATTTTATCAATTACATAATAATGTAGATCTCATTCACAATCGAATATTTCTTTTTCATAATTAATTCTGCACTTTTTTTAATAAAAAACAGCGTAATGTGATAAATTATATATTATATGATAAGTTACAATTTAAGAGATAATTAAAAATATTCTATGCTTTTTATTTCTAGTAATATTGCTTTTGTAGTTAAACTTAAATAAAAAAGCGAGTGGGACTTGCCTACGAAGAATTCCGTAGCAGGAGATTAAAACAAAAATCTGACATGACAAAATTACAAGGGTTCTATTTCTGCCATTTGACTATGCAACCTTTCGGGTTGCATGCATCTATACGTGAAGCAGTCATATATTTATATATGTATAAACGTAGCATTCAGGGTTAAAATATTATACAAGCTAACTCATACAAGAACCATTACTGGAAACACAATATGTTAGTAAATAGACACAAGACCTTAAGACGTCCAAAATCCCTGTAGGTAGGATTAAGAGGAAGATTAGACCCCGAAAATTACGATAGTCCACAAGTTGACCTAAAATATTAGTATCTACGACCTCTACACATCCCTTTGTACCTGGCTGGAGCATGAATTGTATATAAATTTCTATAAATAGAAAACTGCTGCAGTATAATAAATTTTTTATAAATATTATTCTCTCTTCCCAAATGATCTCCATAAATCGCCTTAGAAAGATGCTGCATATTGTTATATGAAAACATAATTAATTCAAATTGTTTAAAAATTTTGAATAACTTTAATAGGAGCGTACAGCTTAATGGTCAGAGAACTTAGACGGTTTCCAATTGCGAGGGTTCGAATAACGCTAGGTTCAAATTTATATAAGTTTTCCATAATTGTTAATTTTTTACATGTATTATTTTTATTCTTTCTCTATTTAGACTATTACTGAACACTCCATTCTCCGCTAAAAAAAATTATAGCTTCAAAAACCCCAAGTATACGTTATACTTAAGAAACTTGTCAAGAGCATGTGAGGTACATACACGTATACACAATAAGGTGGACTTGTCGAATGCACCACCACCAGGTACAGGATTGTAGTAATGCAAGATTTTAGCTGAAGTTATGCATAATAGTAATAATTAATACTGTCATTTCAACAATATGTGAAACATATTTTTTTTAGCTTCACGCAGTATCCCGCACACAGCAGGGTAGGCATAGGGAACCTAGTGTTCAGACCCTCCGTTCCCCTTTGTTTTATTGTAATTGATTAAACTTTTGTTTAATCAATTGCAATAAATGCAATAATATGAACATTTAATAAATATAGAAATGAAAACGTCTAATATTCTACTAAATTAATTAACCCCAATTGAAAAGCTAAAGGAAAAAAAGAAAAAAACATTTTTCTAAACAAGCTGGCACTAATACAATATAGCGCGACACATACCCGACGCATATTTCACTGGTTAGCGCGTCGTTATAAAGTCGTAAACCTAGAAACTAGAATTAATATTGGCGATTATTTTGTGGTACAAAATTAATAAATTTGTATTATATATTTTTTTAAATTATTTTTTGTAATAACAGACATTTCAGATATTAATATATTCTACTAATAATATAAATGTGAAAGTATATAACTTTCGAGCAAAAACTACCGAACTACTTTAGATGAAACTTTGCAGTAGTATAGCGTATTTATCAGAATTACACATAGGCTACAATTTATGTAAAGATTTTGTATCATTTGCCTATAATATTATAATTAGATAAAACGGGCGCAATCGCTCGTGGGTCGATAGTCCAATATAAAGATGCTATAAGCACCCGACGTACATACATATGTATGTATGTATGTAAGTACTTAATGGTCACGCGTGATATTTCGAAACCACCGCAGTAACAGGCTTTTTTGATTATATCTATATACACTATCAGGTGTAATAATAATTATATGGTAAAATTATGTTATGTATAATAAGTAAGTGTCACTATAAACGCATAAAAATATTCTTTACGTATTCAGACTTTGCCTCGGCACCAGAATGGAAGAATGAAAATATAAATTTAAATAAATATTTAATTTCCTCGAGTGAGGATCGAACCCACAACAAGTCTTGTTTACAGTCACACTTTGTGCCTTTAAACTTTCTAGAATAAAAAAAACAATCCTCTTATAAATTGCACCACCAGTAACTTTGATCAAACGATGTACCGTCATGCAAATGGACATTCACATAGCATGATGGCCATCCATAAACACTTTACTTTATTTTGCTTCCCAAACGTTGTAAGTATATACCCAAATAATAATACTTATTCACAGCTCCAAATCTTATCCATCTTAATTGTTTAACTTCGTTAGTAGTGATAAGTGAAAATAATTAAATATTTTGCTTTACAATTGTTCAAACTTTTTGTAGCAAAGTGGATTAATTACTCATTATAAGTTTTTTTTTAACTTATAACAGGTCAGGCAGATGGAACCTGGGAACCTATTATTAAGAAACTTCGTTCCCATTAAGATACGCCCGTTTCGCACTTTCCACCAATTCTGTAATCTCGTTACAAGTGCGACTTATATTATAATTCAATTTATTAGGATTTTAATATTGAATTTAATTACATATTTCAGTTACGTACCGTAAGTAACGTACCAGAGTTAACTAAAATAAAAAATAATAGCTGCAGTACAAAATAAAACTAAAAAAAAATATTTTTTTTTATTATTAATCTTTTGTGATTGTAAGTTCCATTATAAAAAAATAAGGTCAATTTTTACTGACTACACTGTGAGCTCTTTATATTTTTCGTTAATATCATTAAATGTTAGAATGTCGTTAAAAGCAAACTTAAATAGACATTGTCTTTCAAGATACGTATTATCAGCTTTCAGAATCTTTAGTTTAAGAATTATATTAAGATTTTCTTAAAAAACTTAAAAATAAACATAAATAAATTAGCTTCACGCTGTATCCCGCACACAGCAGGGTAGGCAGAGGGAACCTAGTGTTAAGACACTCCGTTCCCCACTTTCTGCCGAATTCTGGAGGCATTGCGTGTTGAGTGGCAGAACTCAACGCCGCGCTTAACCTCGACACCAGAGCGAAGAAATGAAATATAAATTTAAGTAAATATTTCATCTCCTCGAGTGGGGATCGAACCCACAACCAGTTGGTTTTGCAGTCAAACCTCGTGCCGCTGCGCCACGACCGGCCTTAAAAAACTTATCTATTTATTTACTTATTAAGAATAATATTTATTCTAATATTATCATGTCATATTATATTTTGTTTATATTATTAAAAACATATGGAGTGGTGTGGTAGAACTCAACGCATTCAAAAGTAGAACTAAATACCACGAAATAAACAATACAATTAAATTTAACTGCATTTTGAGCTTTCAAAGCTTCAAAATCGAATAAAAGTTTACAACAGTGACGTTCTAATCTAATTGCTGTAGTCAAGCATTCGAGTGTTATCGCACGAGTTGGACTTTAAGGAAGTAAATCGCCTCCTTGGATTGGTTCACGTACAATGCACTACCAGAATTGTAGTCTCGATTGCTATAATCTTGATCTCGAAGTTAGCGTTCTATGCTTATGCTGAACAAACAAAAAACTTTAATTTCTAAACGTATAGATTTTCTTCATAATTCATATTATATAAGGCGTTCAGTCCAAAATCTTATTCAGATGAATCGAATCATATTGCAAAATGTTTATACTTTTAAATTATGTATTTACTGTATAGACAGACAGACAGATAAATATATTTTAATATTTTATTTTTTAAAATATTTCTTTGATATATTATTTCTTCTTATTTCTTTAGAACCAGTAAATCTTATAATCAATCCATTTATAATCTGTCTAAAAAACATATGATGGGCCAACATTGTGGCCAATAAGGCAACATTGTACAGTTAATGGGGCAGTAAATTAGGCTTTACTTGGCAACTTAGAGAGCTATTACGGGTTTTAAGGCTAACTTAGCTAACCGTATAATACCTTTGATGTAAGAGAGTCACCTACAATGTTGTATTCCACGCGATTTTCTTAAGCTGCGATACTAAAACGGCTGTATTAGTTGTGCTGAAACAACCTTATATAAGAACTAACTTGGACTATATCTTCTGTAGATATAAGATAGTGCTTCTGTAGATATAAGTAATATTTATAAATATAATCAAATAAATAAATCAACAGGGTAGGCAGAATGAACCTAGTGTTAAGAGTGGCGGAACTCAATGCCGCACTTTGCTTCGACACCAGAGCGATGAAATCTCTATCTCTATATATTATAAAACTAGCGGCCCGCCCACGGCTTCGCCCGCTTAAAATACATGATTACTGATTTAAGCAGAATTGATTGACAACTATAATAAAATAAAATAAATAAATAAATCAGCTTCACGCTGTATCCCGCACACAGCAGGGTAGGCAGAGGGAACCTAGTGTTAAGACACTCCGTTCCCCACTTTCTGCCGAATTCTGGAGGCATTGCGTGTTGAGTGGCGGAACTCAACGCCGCGCTTAACCTCG